>QJNV01000203.1:0-111989 GCA_004155935.1 Monosporascus sp. GIB2
CCCCCCCCCCCCCCCAAAAAAAAAAAAAAAGAAAAGGCTGTCAGAAGCTTCCGTACAAATACAGCGGCCAGAAGCGGATAATACTTCCATGGGCCGCATTCCTGCGCTATAAAGCCACCGATATTTCTCACGTGGGCGGGCTGTTGGTCCAATCGTCTACCCTGCGGCATATCGTGCTTCCCCTAGGACGCCCACCGTGGGTTGTGAGAATACAGGACCACTATCGAGCCTATGCCTGATGGCTCACTGTAAGGCTCCGGAGTCTTGGCCCGGTTCGGCCGGTTTTGCTGGAGCTTGTCAAGACCATCCTCGGACTTACCGTTGCAACGAGGGCACCTACATAACCCTGCAAATGGGAACTTCAGGACGAGAGCGGAGATCTTGGCATTTCCAACTGCCTCCTGAGTCCATATGGCCTCCGAAGTCAGCGAAGTCAGCTCCCATCCTCACCTGGTTAGCAGAACAGGCGTGATAAAACCTTGCCCCCGAGAACAGTCACAGGAGGCTAGAACATTGTGATATACGGGATGGAACGGAAGGCTCCATTTTCGTGCAATGCATGTCAGTAAGGCGTGCTCGTTCCATACAATGCCAAACCCCGATCTGACATGAGATTAGGAGACTTAAGCGCAAGTGTCCCAAGGAGTTTCGAGCTTGCTCATCGGTAAGTATAAGCTCCGAAACGGCCCAGCTTGCTGGTGGACACTAATGCGGACTGAAGCGTATGCGACTCGACAAGCGATGCGAGTGCCCTCCGCGTCCCCGGGAACTCTATAACGGGCTAGGAGTTCTGTGGTCATCAATAACAGCATCATTAAATCTCCAGGGCGCGCGTAATTCATGGCAGCCGAGTACTTCGGCGGTGCCGTCAGCTATTAGTACCGGCCAATATCTCCGAAGGAGGGGCCTCGGCAGAGTTTCCATCAATGTTCTTCCTAGATTGCGAAACTTGTCCTGCGTCCCTGCCCTCCCATCCTCCGTGTAACAGAGTCCCATCAAGTATTGGGTATCCACGCCACTGCTAACATGTCGTCCTTGCTCGAAAATTATTTCTCCACCATCCATCCGCGGCTGCCAATCTTGAACTACAGACGCATCCGACCAAGCATGTCCGATGGCCGCCTAGGCAGCGACCCCGGGTATGTACGTCTACTTCAATGCATGAGGCTGGTATCGGAACTACATTGCCACTTGCATCTAGCTACTGCATCGCCTCTGTATCTCGAGGCGAAGGAGACATCGTTTCGGGTGGAGAGTACGTGCCTCCCTTGCCTTCATCTCCTGTAATCGATCATATTGTGGGCTACCTACGAAATTGGTCATAGCATCTAACCTGCCGCGTATCTGCGCGTTGGGCATGCACCGAGGATTGGGATCTTGATGGGTTTCCATGACGGCAGACATCAGTCCAGTTGTTTAAGGACGCAGACACATGGACGAAAGACGCGCCGCAAGCGCCATATTGCCGCTACCCCTCGACTCGGTTCCCAAGAGCGTATTTTCTAACGGTCTCCTCTCCTATTTCCAATCTCTGTGTTAGATATGCGTGGAGCAGCTATTAACTCAATGCCGTAGCGGTGGGCCGTTATCTTGCTCGATAGGCAAGTACACCAGCATTGCGGCTCAGTGAGAAAAACTGCGTATTTCAGACCAGAGTCGTCAGCCAAGGGACTAGGGATCGGCCTCCTGCTGCGCCGGAGCAAGTACAGGCGAGAATGCTCACATGTTCAGAAATCCCAGTCAGCAGTTGCTTAACTTGCACTTTGTCTCTACCCCTGAGCACGTACTCTACCTCATTCACGTCTTAAGTGCCCCGAGGTCCTCAGCTCAAATCTCCCTCCCGACCCCTCACAGACAACAGAACTTACATGAAACGTTGTCTATGGATGGCCAGGCGACCTGGTTTTGCGGACTTCCATTGACGCCAGTGTACCTCTGTCTATAATGTACTTAACCTGCGTTGTTGAGAACGTGGGCAACTGACGAAGGAATACAGTGAGATGAAGCGGCGATGGGAATCAATGAGCCTATGCTCGCATCAACATTCACGTCTAACACGAATGTGGGAGCATTTGCCAGCACACATCAATCAGGCCACGTCCTCAGCCGAGTCTTGCATCACCGCAAGAGTGACCACGATCCCAGCCTAACTCTCGACCTTCGTCTAGCCGGAGCGAGACAGCTGCATAATATCTCGTGTTTTGACAACACACCCGTGTGAAGTGGCTGCTCAAGTTGACTGCAATCGTTCCTATGTCACGTCGCTTGCGGATATGTTTCACTGCGTGCTTGATCCTCTACCGAAGGCACGCCTGCGACGAGAACTACGCATTCTGCCAGGGCCTGTCGGCCCAGGAGACGGAGTTGCAAAGGACAGCTTAAGACGGTATCCACGATGTTATCAGTGGCACATGGGAGCTTGCGCGCAAAATATTGGATTTGGCAGGTACAGATCGCCAAGCCCACAAAATTGTAAACCCCTGCTATGCTACTCCCTATACCTCACCTGGGGAGAGTGCGAATGTTACATACTTGAGGGACTCCCAAGCGGCGGGGTGGATGAGTGGCATGGCCTTGTTGTCCGAGCGGATTGCACAGCAGTGGCAGGTTGCCGGCAAGACACCACAGGGCATACCGCATCCGCGACTCGTACCAATCCAGCGCAGGGTTTTGCGTATCGGAAATCATGAAATGGCTGGGGTATTTGAGCATTTCTCGTTGAGATAGCGGGACTTAGAAGCACTAAGTTACGGCATGGCTTGAACCTGTGGCGGTCAAAATAGTTAAATGGTTCCAGAGAGATTAATGATGAGTCGAAAGGTATAACGTTATAAACCTGTGTGTAACTCATTTGATGCTATCTGCCTGGACGTATATGGAAAGACAGACAGAACTCTCTCTGCCACATCTCGAGGGCTTTAAATAGGAGAAATGATACGAAGCAAATGGACTACCGAGTTTGGGGCGGACCCGAATATGTCTCCTACCTGATACATGGATAACTACGCATGATTGTCGACTTGATATATTATTCCGTAAAACTGTCGAAGTACGTCCTGAATCAAGGAAAACAATCACCTACATCTGGTCAGGTTTACTGATAGGCGTAAAATATTATAGGGGGTCCTCGCCAAAGAACCCCCCTTATACGTATTTGATAGTAGATGGTCTGTGTAGCTGCACTGACCACCCAGCGCTAGATAGGTAGGTTAGTTACAGGAGGCAGGCCCCACGCCCTGTAACGCCCGCTAGTACTGTAACTGCCCAGAACCAAGATATTCCGCCGCAGTGGGAAGCTTTATGCACTTAGCCTAAAATCGGCCCGTTCATCCCCCCCTTTCCTTAAAGCAAATTCAACTACTCTTACAACATCGCATCGCATTGAACCACGTCGAAATCGAAAACGATGCCTGCACCGCCGTTACCCTTTAAAGGGACGCCGCCACCGGGACGTCACCGCGAGCCACCACTACCTCGAAGCCTTCAGCCGAAACGGATCGACCAGTCCAGCTCGGCGTACAAAAAGGCCGCCAGGAAATATGTAAGCTTCATGGTCGCGGTGCCTATCCTCCTCGTAACGTCCTACGTGCTTTTCGACCGCCTCGTCATGGGAAGTCCGGTAAAGACGCTTCACCCGAAGCCGCAGGCCAAGGTGGAGGAGAAAGAGCAGGGTTGAAATCTCAAGTTCCAACATCCTTCGCCTCGCCTCGCGCTTGCAGATACAGCATGGCTGTTCCTCGAGACTTGGAGAGAGGGCACATGCTTCAGGACAAATATCACAAGTCTAAACCAGCAAGATCCCATGGAATCGTCACTGTCTGGCGATTTGCCTGCGTTCCAAGTCCCCGCTGTTGACGGGCACGAACATCCTCTTCACTGATCGTCATTAGCCGGGCCGTGTAAGGTCCAGTCGCTTCTATAGCAGGTCAGAGGGAAAATACTGTTCGTGCTAATGGTGTTATCTGAAAACCAACCGGCTCCACCCGGGTCTATGGAAAATCATCTACCTGTTCTGTCCCGGACCGGCCGCCGCGGAGATCCCTCGATCCTTTATCGTATCCGGGGCCACCTTCCCGCACGCCCGCAACAGATCAACAGGCCGACAAGGACGAGAACAGCAACGGAGCCTCCTGCGATGCCAATGATCGCCCACTTGCCCAAGTACGTGCCGGCGGTCGGATCATTTTCATACCGCTTGAAGATATCAAGCCAATCACCGAGGTCGCTGGACGGGGACGCCAAGTCGAGTCCTTCAAACGACCCGCCAACGCTGGTCGGCGCGGCCATCGCCGTGGTGGCGAGGAAAACCATGCTGAAGACGGCGTGAAGTAGGGTAGTCATGTTGGCTTTTACCTGCGTTCTTATCTCAGATAGTTCGCAATGTGTGGTTGTTTAAGTCTGGTCGTACTTCGGGCTCTTGGAGATATTATAGTGCTAGGTATTTAGGAGCGCTTGAATTCGTCATGGCGCTATGTCGAGGCCAAACGAAGCATTTATATCGTAAAATGGCTACAAATGGATCCCTTAGTCAAACTCTTTGGTCAGTTGGGCACAATGCAGTTGTGGGCGTATGCAGACAAAGACAACCCGAGTCAACTAAAGGCTAGACCCACTCCTCTTCACCCACTCTTTGACCAAACTCTTCGGCAATACTTTGTACAATACCTAGTACTAGGAGGCTAGTATTCAGTGTATTGCATCCTGCCAGTCGCGAGTTGACTTCACTCAGCTAAGGGAGCGAGAACAGTTAGCTAATACTGGTAATCTCGTCATAGTGCGAATCAGTCCCAGAATTCCCACTTAAGGAGTCATGGTCCTCAAAGAGATGACAGGCCGTAAGCTCGTCCGATTTCTAGGCGTTCTCCCCGGTGCGCCAGGCTGTGCCGAATATTAATAAGTACTTTTCATATCGTGTTACCGATTAACAGACGTATTTAACAACGAAATACCACGGAAAACGAGGAAAGTAAAAAAGTAAAGCTAAGACGGGGAAGAAAGCTACAGGCTATAAAGAGGTATTGTTTGCTTTTATTTTCATGTCTTTTTTAATTTACAGAAGTTTTAAACTGTAAAGGCCCTACGAGATGTACGACAGTTCGTCGACTATTCAATCTCCGCGCCTCTTGTGCGCCCGGCCGTATCTACCAACAACGACCAAGCCTGACGACTTCTGCGAAAAAGGTATACCACTGCTCATCTACATGGGAAAGCGGAGATGAAGGACCAGATGCGTAGTTTCTACATGAACCGCCCAGTGGCGCCGCAACGCCTACCTCCTAGCACACGTTGATTCCGTTTACTATTCGCAGAATACATCTGTCAATCTAGCAAATGCACCCATCCCAACTCGCCATGACCTGAGTACCACACTCGGCTGTAGCTGCTATCATGGTTTATCGTGAACCTGGACTCCCATTCTAACGTCGTATGGATCGGGTTCCGGAATGCTGACCGAAGGGGTACGAGGGACTTAAATTCATTGCAGGGCTCGCCATCCCTACAATATTGCTTCTTCCCCTGGGGCCAGCCAGATCGATGGTGTAGAATGATCAGTTCGTGCATGTGCGAGCGGACCCTGACTTTCTGACTGAACCGCTTCTACTTATCTTTCATAGATTCTAAAGGTGACCGACTCACCCCGTAACTCCCTCGCCAGGGGCCTAGCATAAACGATACTCGTATCTCAGTTGTACGCAGTTCAACCCTGCGCGTTCGGGCACGACCTCACACCGTCAGCTCAACGACCGGGCCGAAGCCTCGGGTAACAAATATCAATGCAAAGTACCTAATCCGGGTTCGACATGCGTTCCGTATCCAATGCTCTACATTAGCTGCATGCAGGTAAGGTCTACCCGTCGGGTCACCGAAAATAATGACATTGTCACTTGCCCTAGGAATGTCTTGTCGAGCAAACCAGAATAGGGTAATGACTTTTATATTTGAATGCGACGGTCGTGATCGCTTCTGTCTTTTATATAAGCATAGAGCAGCCGGTCTATACCGCAAAACCACCCGAGTTCTTCTGTCTCGGCTCCCCCGCGGCCTCGAACGTGCCGTTAGGCAAAAGGCGTAAACCCTGAGCGGTGCTTGACCCCGGCTTCGTCCACGTAACGTTGTGGCCGAGAGACGACAAGTACGCGGCAGTGCCATTATCATAAGCCCATTCTAGGGTTACCTGATTCGGACTAAGCTGATCATGCAGCCTAGGTTCCGCCAGCGCCTCGGTCGCGGTCATTCCCCTATCAATAACATAATGTATGTTCTGAAGGGTGGCGGTAATAATCCTACTTCCGCCCGCGGATCCGATCGCGTAGTAGAGCTTCCCATCCGGGGTCTCGACAATAGCCGGAGAGATGGAGGACAGAGGACGCTTTCCTGGGCGGACGAAGTTGGCGGGACTCGGTATGTACCCGAATGCGTTGCTCGAACCCGGAATAGAGAAGTCGTTCATCTCGTTGTTCATGATAACGCCCGTCTCGGGAATCATAACCTTCGAGCCGAACAAGAGGTTGACTGTCGTGGTCAGGGTCACTGCCATCCCGCCCCTGTCTGCGGCAACGATATGACTTGTGCCTGGCGTATCCAGGCTTTCGATCCCGTCGGGGTTATAGTACGACACGTTCTGTGTGCGATAATCTGAGATCTTGGAGCGAACTTCCGCGGCGACTTTGTCAGATAACATGGTCGTCTGGTACTCTGCCAGGCCGTCGACGAAAGACGGATCACCTAGCCTAGTACGTTGGGCGTAGGCGAATCTCATAGCCTCGTCGAGCCGATGGGTCGACAAGTTGACCGCGGCGGGGTCATCGAATCCGTCATAGCCGTCCAGGATTTTCAAGACACTCAGCGCGACAGCGCCGCTGGCGGGGGCACCACAGCTTGTGACTCTGTGTCCGCGGTAAGTAATCTCCGCGGGTTCGCGGACGGCGACGGTGTAGTTTTTGAGGTCGTCGAGAGTCATAGTGCCATTTTGCTTAGTCAACTCGGCGATTGTGGCCTCGGCAATAGAGCCCGTGTAGAATGCATCGGCCCCCTCGTTGGCGATGACTTGCAGCGTGTTGGCGTAACGCTTCCGCGTGATCGTCTCACCTAGCTGGACCCGAGAGCCTGTTGGAGCAAAGTCAACAGCCCAGGTAGGGTCGTCCGTGAGAAAATCGTTGGGAGAAACAGAATCCATGTATTTCACAAGATCCTCGGTCACTTTGAAGCCATCACGAGCGACTTTAATGGCGGGGGCTAGAACTTGGTCCCAGGGAAGAACTCCGTAGTTCTTGTGGATGTATTCCAGGCCCCGTAGCTCACCCGGAACGCCACTGGCGTTAAGTCAGTCACCGCACTCTGCACGGGGAGGAAGGTGAGTGACAGCTACATACCTAGCAAGACCTCCGTACAAACTAGCAGCCGTGTTATTCTTGTACATGTCCTCGTAGGCAGCTGTCGGAGCCGTCTCTCGAAAGTCGATGTACTCCTACGTTGTTCGAGTTAGCAAATAGCTTTATGAAGAGGGAGCGAGAAGAGAAAATTAGGAGCAGTGCGCCAACTGGGCAAGGCGACCTACATATTTACCCTCGCTGCTACGGACGAGTGCAAACCCACCACCGCCGATGCCGCTGTGATACATGCCAATGACGCCGACGCAGAGGACGGCGCCGACGATCGCGTCGGCGGCATTGCCGCCAGCCTCGAGGAGGTCAGTTCCGATACGTGAACACTCGGCGCTCTCGGAAGCCACAGCGCCAAGCTTCGGTCCGTAACATCCTGTCCTGGGTGATGCGAACGCCAACTGCGCTAGGAACGAGAGCTGAAGCCCGGCGTCCGCGATCCTGTTAAGGTACGGCATGGCGTACATGATAGAGAGACAGACAGGTGAGGATCGAAATTGACCTTCACATGGGGTCGCGTGTGGCTTTTTATCAAGGCTGCCAAGGGAGCGGAGCCTCAAACCCTGGTACAGTGGCAGAATATCGAACCGCGCAAGTGCTACAGTACTAACTGACTAGTGAAGCAGTTATACGTGACTCGCGTCATTGTAATTAAAATCCCGGCCGGGAGATGCTAGGTAATGTTGTAGTTCGGCGAGCCCAAGCCGATTAAGACAGCCTCTCCAAGTTAAAGATTCCACTCATAACTAGCCGGGATGAAGAATCAAGGAGGGTCAACCACTAAGTTCGTTCTTCCTAGGCCATGTGAATAGTGCTGATCGGCAGCTGCAAGAGATATCTGGCACTATATCGCATCGATATGCATATGCATGTAAGCTTTGCGGGGTCTTTTTCGAGACCGGAGCCGGGACCTGCCAAGAACATAACTCCGAGATCATCTTCAGCCGCTCTACCGCTCCCGTACTGTTAGTGCCTCTGTCGTCTATGCTTTATTGCACGCATGTCATTGGTAACGGTTCCTCGCCCGGAAGGGAATTAAACGTGTGGAGAGCTGTTCTGGTTATTCTCCAATACTCAATCTTAACGACCTTCCGTTTTGAGGATGTTAGTGTGGGGCGCGGGGCCTGCATGACCTGGTACTGGGTAGGAAGTAGACACGAGGTGGTATTCTGCGATCTGAAGAACGGCTTGATAGGAACTGAGTAAAATACCGATGGGTCAGCTTCTGGTGAGGAATAACAAACATCTATGGTGTAAACTCACGCAGTCGATTGCCCCCTTGGCACTTGTCTGGATATACTTAGTAAGTTGCTGTAGGACTAGGGTGCCTTATCTAACACAAAACCTGGTCCAGCGGCACAGGGGAGAAACAGTGGGTCAAGATGGGTTCGTTACTATTGCCGGCAGGCGTTGGTCCAAAAAAATGGCGCACTACTCTTGATAACTTAACAAAATCGATGACGACGATATAATATTTTTGCATCATTATTAAGAGCGAAGCTTCGCGATCATAATAAGTATTTTTCTATCTTTTTTTCTAACTGCTTTATATCTTTTAGATGATAATTATGGCCGCTAATAATACGGCTAATCTAAAGTTAGGAATTAGAAAGCTAGCTAAGGAAAAGTGAGCTATTTTAAATAAGGGTTAAAAAAAGCTATATTTCAATCGATAGTACGGCGGTAAAAGGACCGACCTTATCAATAGTAGAGATTAACGTATAACCTATTAGATTAACGGCTGAAGTTATCACGAAACGTATTTTTAAAACTTCATATCTATTGTGTCGCATATAACCCTTGTTGCATCTTGATATAAATGTAAATTGCATGGAATATTAGATGGTAGGGCGGTTGGGTGCGCCATCTTTTTGGCCAGCGCCTGTGCCGGTTACTATTTCCTACCATGAAATTGAGCCCGAGCCCCCGCCCTTCCAAAAAAAAAATTTAAATAAATAAAATATAAAAAAATATAAAAATTCAGGCTGAGTCTTCCCCGAGTCCAAGTGTTCTAGTGGACAGCCTGTAGCCGGCAAGATCAGGCACCTTGGTAGAAGCATTGCAATATACCGTAGATTGATCCGCTAGCTCGCCTTATATACTACAACTTTCAGGCTGTGGGCATCTCCCTGCAAAAGTTCTTCGGCGCGAGGCTTCTCCAAAGTTTCGACCATTTAAATTTCTAGATAACATTAAGTCTCGCCACAGAGGGATCGTGGTCACTGACTTCATCGTCGTAGTTCAACCAGGTGTTGACATGTACATGCTCGAAACGCGGTAACCTACTAGCGATCTTCCGAGACACGTACATGTGGTCGAGCTGCTGACAGTTGGAGTCAAAGATGTAGGTATACCTCTCTGCCTCGGGGACGCGCGCCGCTACGTCGAGATCGACCATGCCGGAAGTCTCCGTAAACACCTCCAGGGGTTGTACGAAGGCGAACTCGTTGAAGTCGCCCGCGGCAATGACGGCGGCATTGCGGTCGTACTTCAAGATCTCGGAGATGAAGCTGGCCGTGATGTTCGCTTGGGCGGTTCTCTTCTCGACGCCCTTGTTGACGGGCGGTCGGGCGTCACCATGGAGAGTAGTGCTGCCTCCCTTAGATCCAAAGTGGATGTTGACGGTGAAGAAGTCAGACAAGCGGCAGAATAAGCTCCTGAACTCCCAGTGCGCCACTATCGGCTTACGGCTGTTATCCCATGCGGAGTTGCCTGGGTCGATTCGACCGGGGTTGAAGTTTAATGTAGGCCCCGAGAAAAACTTGGATCCTTTCTGAACCTTGACAGCATCGGTAGCGGACCCCGGATTCGCATTCTTTAACCGGAGCACGGACGGATTATAAAGGTAAGAGGAGCGAATATTTCCGCCGGGTGCCCCGCCATCCTTGTTGTTCTCAGGCGCGATGTCAATGAAGTCGTACCTCCAACCAGTCAGTTGAGTGACAGCATCGATTAGAGCCTTGTGCGATTCATCGGCAGACACAACACCATCATTAGTTTGGCCATTGTTGTCTTGCACTTCTTGAAGGAAGACCAAGTCGGGGGCATCAAGGTATGTTGCAATATGCTCAGCCCGGCGTTCGATTCCCGTATTACCGGGGTAGAAGTTCTCAATATTGTAGCTGCCAACAGTCAAAGCGGCACAGGTACCCTTCAAAAGGAACTTCTCCGGCTTAGGAAGTTCGGGCGAGGGCTTCTTCTTGGCTACAAGAGCGGTAGTCGGCAAAATACGATAGAAGCCGAAGGCTTGGTAGACGACTCCGGTGATATCCTCGAGTTCATCACCGAGCCTGCCGTCCTTTGGATTGCGGGTGCCATCCAAAGGAGTGCCGATAATGATCGCTTCGGGATTGGCATCTCCCGAACGCATCGTCAAACCACCCCGTTTGTTAAGACCGGTTACGGGCCATTCACCAACCACCCAGGTATCACCGTACTGGTTCGGCTTGGCGATTGCCCGGGGATTCCTAATGGTGACGAGTTCACCGAGCAAGCTCTCCCAGAAATCAATACCGAACTTGTCCGGTTGAAGCTCGGGGTCGGCGCCCGAAACCCTGTTCACATCATTCGGCACACCGAAGATACCGCCAAAGTCAAGAGAAGAGAAGACATCAGTTGGCGGGTTCGCCGTGTCCTTGCCGATCTCGAGGGCTGCGACGGGATTCCCGCTCGAGAGTATCGTGATGTTGCGGGGACGGGTGATCTCTGCAAGGTAGTTATAGTCCTTATTTGAGCGGTACTCCTGGACACTGCCGCTCAAGGACACGATGTCGCCCGTGGTAAAGTTGCCAAGATTAGAACCGTAGATGTAGATGGACTCAGACGTTCTGGGGTCATCGTCAGATTCTAGTGACCGAATCCAGAACCCGCTATCGTGGCGGGCGGTAACCAAGCCGGAGACATTAACAATTTGGCCATTATACGGCGACAAGAATCTCGGACCATTGATCTCGGCTATGGACTGGGCCAGGGCGACGGGCACAAATAGCAGAGCAGCCACGCTGGAGCGCAGGGAATAAACCGCAGCTCTCATGGCGACCGTGGATCGCAAGGGGGCGGCGAAATCACATCGACGGAGAGCACATATGAACCTGTCTCATCTTACCTTGGAGAGGGATTGTATTTATGTATGCGCCGGCCGGCCTTCCGACTGAAGAAGGCAAGGTCGCCTGGCGTGACCGAGGCTCGCATATTATTTGGTGTATAACAGGTCAAGATGTTGGACGGAGAATGCCAAGCTAACCGAATCTGGGAATCCCGAACGATTTATGGGCGCTGAGGGGTTCACTTTTTGGATATCATCTAAGCTTGGCAGGGTCGTGGTCAATGAACTTGCGCGGATTGGCTCGTCTGCCCATATGGAGTATCTAGGTCGTGGAGCCGAGGAGCCACACCGGCGGAGTTCTCGGCATGCACGTAAATACAGGATATTAAGTCTGCTTTCTTTCTCCTCGCATTCTCTATGGGTAGCCTTGGCGCCGCTGCTTTTACTGCTAGTATAAACCAGGTCCATAGGGTGGCCAGTCGAGACAGCGTACTACAGTGCCGGTAATGGATATGAATATGGCCGCTTTTGTGCACCAAAGTCTGGCAATTGACCAAGGCAACGAGAAAGAACGGGGTTTACGTAATGATTTTAGAGTGATTCTCCCGCTAACCCACACGGATAATGTAACGTTAGTACCCACCAGCCCTTCAAGCTACTGTTGGTCTAATGCCGGCGCCCCTATTGATTGGCCCTCCAGATTTTGAGACTCTATCTTTGTATTTGTGTCTCGACCAGGGCTTTCACCTTTGCCTTCCTAATCCATTCAGATTCCGAGGACGTGCAGAGATAAATAACCATCTCAGCCTCTAGCAACGGAGCTTTCGAGGTACATGAATTGTTTCCTTTCAAGTGGTTCAGCTGAACTTAGTGGATGCCGTCATCTCCGGCTTGGCACGATATGTAAATCTCTACATTCTCAACGCTGTATGGCTGAATCGTCAGTCCAGCTTCGAAAATCGAATACCTACCTGCGTAAGTAGAGTATATACAGGCTAAATATTGGCTGGAGACTTGAGAGAAGTTTTCAATCGAGCACCATTTCAGAATTTCTCTATCGTATCCTTTCTTTCTGCTCCCGGAGGCAGGCCCGATTGAATCGACGGCCGCCGCCCATGAACAGCATGTTTTGTTTGCTTTCATTCGCTGAATCCAGTGCCAGTTCACCGAGCGAGGAGATGCACATAAGCCGCTTGAGTAGAAGTAGCTATATTGGCGGCTTTACTGGCTAGGTCAGTGTATGTTGATCATGCACTTCACCTATTCCTATCGCCTTAAAAATTTGTGCTGCTGCGTGCGGGCTACAGCCCCCGTGTAGTCCTTCTGGGAGGGAGATATACGTTATTGGTTCAATGGGCGTCAACATATGTCCAGGCGACGTTGTCCCATAAGGTCAACCTCAGGAATAGGACAGAAAAGCGGCTATCACTAGTAACCGATCATCCAGGATTACGGTTCGACATTCGTTCCCGGTTGTTGAAAAGCTTAGCTTGCTTTACCTGCAGCATCCCTGCGAGCTGGAAGAAGGGCCTTTGGTCCTCAAGCTGCTAACTACGGGAATACGAGGCATTGCATTCACTGGCAGTCGTGTAATCGATTTGCTCGTGCACCTATCTAGAAATAATTTGGCTTCATGATTCTAAGGTTAGCACCTACGTTACGCGAACAAGCCGATTTTGCAGAAGTAGAGAGTTCCACCACTGATAAGTTCTCCAAGTCCAGTACGTTCCAGGAGATCTTTTCCTAGCCCTTCAAGTTACTCCCCTCTCTTTAATGTTAGCGACTTCTTGCGTTAAAGGCGCAAGCTCCTCTTACCCTGCGGGGGTTCATTTACCATGAGATTCTCTGCCATGGCTCGCCTAGTCCATCGTCTCCAGTGCTGCTACAGCGAAACGCGTGCCGGTATCCACGGGTTTTACATGCTGTTGAAGGCCGTCGGTCACGGGTAACAGTGGTCAGAGGGGCCGTGCCGTCTTCATCAACGAACCTAACTTGACTGCCAATTCTCAGTGCGACCTCATCTGTAAACATGCACCTCTCCTTGGCACCCATCCCAGCGACAACCGTATACGGGATTATGACAAGGCCCCAGTTGTCTACGAGCTTTTTGCTCTGGATGGTGTGGTACCCTTACGCCTGGAGCTGAACAAAGCCCAACTTGTTCATCCCTGGCTCGAACTTTGGCGCCAATGTCGGCCCCTTCCATGTTCACCCTGTAGCATGGCTGACTGGAGGTTTGCTGCATTGATTGGGGGCTTCCGGCCATTTTACTCTATGCTGCGGCCGCTACTCAAGGGTGCTGTAAAACTATCGACTCAGACATCGCCGCTGGGAAGTGTCCGGCTGACCCAGCTCCCGTCGATGCACAACCCAGTAATGACCTATCTACTTTCAGTGAACTACCTATGTTGGCCGAATCAGCGCGCCGCTTGTTACTGCCTGGTTACAAAATGAGCATTAATTGCCGTGACGTCAGCTCTTCGCCCCGTTCAACGTGTTTGTATCCTCCTCTTTACTTTATGCGTTTGACTAGAGGAGCTGACACTGATTGGGCGGTCCTCACACCACCACGGGGCTATTCAACTAGGCCACACTATCCCGCCAGAGGGAAGCGGCGTCAAACCCAGTATCAATGGCGCCGGCTCACGGGCCCGGGGAAACGGAGGTGTTGACCGCATGTGCTACATCTGTTAACTCATTCACAGTGAGTTATGATGTGCCAATCGCCAATATGACGGATTCTGTTCCCCGGGCTATATGTTGATTAGTGATGAAGTATGATGCCGGAATAATCAAGTGAGATAAAGAGACATGCCAAATACCGAGATTAATGACAAGTGCGAATGATCGTCTTCATTTCCACCTGACCATTGCATGTTCTATTTGTCCAATGGGAATTGCGGGTAACCCTTGGCCTATCTACCCCTATCAATCCTATCGTCCCAGCCGCTTGAAGCAGGAATTTTACACGGAGCTTCACATAGCGTCTGCGTCCGCTTCATGCGAGCATTATTCGATGCATTCATTTGAGCAAAGTCCGATCTAGCCAACCATTCAGTCTATAAGACCTCCGTCCGCTTAGGTGGTCTCCAACTCGGCCAAGGGGGGTCACTAATTGCTTGGGCGCAGAACACACGGAGGACTATCTAGACCAGATGGAACACGGCGGCCTCATCTGCTTGTCGGATCTGTGTCGAGTCGTCGGCTACGAACACGTGCTCCGGAGTCTCCCAACTGATTTGAGCGGTCAGGTAAGGTCGCCTGCTTTACCCCCTGCGGTGCCTCATCATATACTTCTTCCTTCTGCTTAAGTTCAGGGGTCAAACGTACCTCTTATATCCCCTTTGATTCTGTCTGATCGAAACCATAACATTTCTATGGCCGCGGACGGAAGTCAAATGCTACGGAACCCTTCTATGTGCTGAGACGGGAGGCATAAGATATGGTGCTTGGAGTAGGACTTGTACCCAGCTCTGAGCTGATGTGTACTGGCAAGATGGATTCAAACGGATATAATAGCCGTCAGATGATGACGCCTTACAGCCACTTCTACCAGTTATACTCCTAGTGGATGAAGAAAGGCCCACGGAGCCGGAAACTTACGTTCGGGTCCCTGCAGTGGCATTTCCCAGAGTAGAACGGATCATGCGAGTAAATTATTCCTAATCGAAAAGGGGGCTTGTGCTGCTGTGGCGCAATGGTATCTTCTCTCTTCCCCTGCTCGCTTAACGACCGGGAACCGGCAATTGTGAAGATACCAATTTGGCCAACGCCGCAAGCCTGAGTGCAACATACTATTGGCCGCTACGATGTAGATAAGGCGTATTGCATTGGACGCAATTGGGTTTAACTCCTCGATCAAAGAGTCACAACACATCAGAGAAGCGAGGGCAGATATCGACGTGGCTCGCAGGTTAAGGCTGGGTTGTTGGCCTGGGCTGTATGGCTTGCATTTACCCAGATATAAGAATGCTCCTTAATATGGGTTGCATATGAGGGTCTTTGGCGACATGGGCTTACATTCTTCGCCTCAAGATCGACTTATTCGAAGAGCTTGTGTATAACCTGATCGAACATCAACGCCTTCAGGAATTTTAAAGGCGTAGGGAGGGTGCGATTAGCTTGATACTCTGTTTGTGGTCATTTGTACAGTATTCTGCCGGACTATATTACCGACTGTAAGTCCAATTTATTCCTATATACACTATTATTCTGTAACATCAAGTTAACCCGGCACGCAATCTAGGTTGGCATTGCTTACGGAGGTTTTGTCCTGACGGCGCAATGTGCTGGCTTCGGCAGTACAAGCAGTTCTCACAATCGCAACATGCTCCATTCGGTGGCTCATGATCGGATACACGTTGGCATATGGCGAAGGGGGTGGACATTTGGTGACTTCAAGAATGCCTTGCACAGTGGTGTACTATCAGAACCAGTCGGCACAATATCCGCGATCTTTGTTCAGCGAGTTCTAGCTCGTCTTTGAAGCAACCGTGTGTGCCATTGCCGTAGGGAGTTTCTGTGAGGGAGGGAGATTGCTTCCTATTATTCAGTTATTTTCGTAAGTTGCGAGCCTAAATGTTTTAAGGGCACTTCCTCGGCGTAAGGGGTTGATAGCTCTAGCCCACGTTCGTTTACTGCCGTTCGCCCATAGAGTCTGGGATGGCGGCTTTCTAGGAGATTACCTAGGAGTCTCGGGCCTTGCCATAGGTGCGCCATATTTTCTCTCTGCAAGACACATATGAACCAGAATGTCATATATCTTCTTGATGGCTTACTGGTATAGGCACACCAGTTCACATCTGTTCTGCCTCTTCCGCTTCATCGATCAGCCTCTCCCTCTCCTATCCTCTTTTCAGATCCCGGGGGTTCTGAGAAGCGGACACCCACTCACATTCGCCTTCACCGACCTGGCAACTTACTTTTCCAGCTAATGGCGCTCATGATCATATGGGGTTGCTGGTTAGCCCTTGACGCTGGGACAACGCTGGCCCCGAACTTCCAGTCGATCATGGTCCTATGCGTGATACCTATGTTCTTCGACAGGCGCCGTGACATGGGCATGTATCACGTATTTCGAGACGAAGATGCCCCTTTTGGTCGTGGCTGCTTGCTGTCTCCTTATTGCCTGCTTATCCCTTTTCCGTAGTAACGAGGTTTCGAGAAGATGGGGGGTCGCGGGGACGTCTGTTGGCTGCGCCTAGTGGATGAACGCTTCTTCCAGGCATTTCTGATCTTAAGGGCTGTGAGATTTAAGACCTAGTAGTGTCCCGCCATAGTGTGGAGCCTCACATTTTTCGGCACTCCAGGTCTGACAAGGGCTTGGACAACCGCTAGGGATGCGTCGACGAGGCGCTGACGGAACCCAGCCCAGAGCTTTTGGAGCGCGGGCGATTTTCGGTAGAATGCAATGAATATAAGTGAGAAGAAACAGAGAATAGCCACGACGCATATGATATCGACGGCAACTCTGGCCTCCCGGTTGTGCTTAGTGCACATGTCGAAGGGGTTGTGCGGATCGAGGGGATTCTTCGGATTCAAGGGATTCCTCAGATCATCGACGAGTGGCGGGTCTGAACATTTATTGCTGATCTCCCCGTCTGAAGACCCGTCTGAAGCTGCTCCATTGGTCCTCGGAGCGCTTCCTCGGGATGATGACACTGTGCTGGTTGCGAGCCCGGTTGGCCATGTTCGGCGAGACTAGCCAGTTGGGCGATACAGGCGCCATTTGAGAATACAATTATACTTGTTTTCTTATACTTGTAGTCCTGCATGGACTCCACGAGACGAGTGCAATAAGATAAGAACGCGACGTGGTCTGCCGGAACAAGTGATGGGAAGCTGGTAAAACCTGAAAAGGAATTCGAAAGGGGGATGCTCGAATTTCTGGGAAGATTAAATTTATATCCAATGAGTGACATCGACCCTGACCCGTTTTCAGATTTATATCGAGCTCCCGCCGTCGTAGTGTTGTTCCTGGTCATCACGAGGGCTGGACATAACTATCAATTATTAAGGGTTACCGATACGTAAGACGGAGCCACGGTGTAACCGGGAAACGGTCATTATAATACTATGTAGCTGGAGAGTCCCCCAGGCTGTCCGCTAAGTAAGTGTGTAGTAGCTGAAGGTGATAGGCATTTAAGGCCCGATGTTCGATTCTCCGTCGCCGCATCAGAAACAGGTCTCGACCCTTAACAAACAAGATTGATCATGATGTATTACATATAAGGGGGAAGATGTTGATGCAGAAGCCATGCTGGGTTGTTACCGGCACTCTTATGCTTGTTGGGCTTTCAGCTGTCTCTATGCAGATGAGGATATCCGGATGAATGCCAATCAGCAACAGGTCCTCCATCATGTACAAGACATGCAACTTTTACAGTAGGATCTTTGAGAGACGGTGGTGAGAAAATAACTGTACTTGGAAGTACAAGAGTACGTTTCTCCGCATTAGCCATTGGGTTCCGAATAAGATCGTTTTAGGAAACCTTTCTTGGAAACTAGATGAACTTGACTTTTCGATACTGTATCACGGGGTTCACGAAGTGCCGGGGAGGGTATAGCACTAGCCACATAAGCCTAGCCACACATGCGTAGCCACACGCTTCGTTACCAACCACTATGATGTCATAAGCTACGAAGTACAACTCGCAGGAACCTTGGTAGGCAGCACGAAGTACTACATCAAGCTTTACATGCGCATGCTGTGCCTCGACCTTGGCCTCCTCCTTTTGGCAGTTTGACTATACAGGATAAGCGGTTACGCGATAGACATCTAATATAACTGCATATTGAGTAGCACAGAGCACACGACAATTTTATGGCATTATAGTCATTGGGTACACACTGGCACAGCGAACAGATAGCCTCAATTTTCTTTTCCCGCGGTTTACTCTATAGGTCATAGACGGTAGTCATGATCGGTAATTCCTTCTCGGAGTACGTATTCATACGAGTCTGTATCTTCCTGCTTCAATACACGACGCCAATCTGCCTGTCATGTGTGGCTGCCCTGGTTGCTTTTCGGGGGCCTCCAGCTCTGTTCCACCCCATCAGCAAGTTCCTGCTCGGCTACTCGCTCGCGGACCTCCTATACGCAGTATTCATCTACATCCCGTATAACAGGCGGCTGAAAGAGGAAACCAACCATCCGCCGCCTCTGTCGCGCGCCGAACGCAGGGCATTCATCCAGCGGTGTCTCGCGCACATGCCCGACACCGAGCAGTATCTGCAGATGTGGTTTCTCGGCGCGGACACATCAGAGATCCGACGCGACAACATGCGCGACTTCCTCCTATGGGCATTTTTTGACAGGAGACCGGGTTTAGAATCGGAAGAAGATGATGCCGAGCTAGACGAGTACGTCACCTTGGTCGAGCATAGCCTTGGCCGGAAACTAGAGCCCGGCAGAGGCAGAGCGGAAGGCCTCAGATTGACACTAGACGAAGTGGAGACCCGATACAGGAGCGTGGTCTGGTACCTCATCATTGGCGTGGTCGACGCCCTGACGCACTGCCAGCTGGCCCTGAGCGGCTTCGAATACCATGCCCAGCCGAGGTCGAGAGTCCTCTCCGTGATCCCGTATCGCCTACAGAACCTGATTGCGAGCCGACGGTCAGCATCGCCAGACCTAAGCTACTGGTACCGACCGCATACCGCGAAGGACAAGCTGCCGGTGGTGTTTCTACACGGCATTGGCGTCGGGTTGTGGGCATACGTGCAGTTCTTATCCGATCTCAACGAGACGGCACGTGAAGACGAACAAATCGGTATCATAGCGGTCGAGTACCTTCCGGTATCATCTCGGCTGACGCGTGCGCCTCTGCCCAAGGCCGACTTTCTCAGGCAGGTGACAGCCATCCTAGCATCACACGGGTGGGATAACTTTGTACTAGTGTCGCATTCATACGGGTCGGTCTTGGCAACCCATATGCTTCAGTCCGAGACGTTAGGTCCACGAATTGAATCGGTTGTTCTTATCGATCCCGTTACAATACTGTTGCACCTTCCAAATGTCGCATACAACTTCACGAGACGGAAGCCGAGAAGGGCAAATGAGTGGCTGCTGTGGTACTTCGCCAGCATGGACCCTGGTGTGGCCCACTGCCTCGCTCGGCATTTCTTCTGGAAGGAGAATATCGTCTGGAAAGAGGACCTGGTTAATGCCACGCGGGAGCCTGCTAGAGGCGATGAATTGGTTGCCGGTTCAAGCACCGCTAAGCGGAAACGGAGGGTGGCTGTCGCTGTTGCAGAATACGACCTTATCGTCGATACCTTGAGCGTAGCTCAGTATCTAGCAGGAGACGATGAGTGGCGCCTGACGAGCACAATGTTCGAGCACAGCAATCCAGGGAAAACAACTTCGCACAGGAGTCCGGGCGGCGGCCACTTGACAGAAGACGGAATCGAATTACTGTGGTTTCCCGGATTGGATCATGCGCAGGTCTTTGATGTGAAGGAGAGTCGTCAACGGCTATGCAGCGTCCTTCAAAGATACTGTGACAAATAGACTACCTGAATTGAGCTACCTTATCGTCAATGAAGATTGTTGCACGTGTCCCGTATCGTAGTTGGCGTGATTTGCGGCACCGTGTTTTAGGGACACGATAGATTTTGGATAGAACGCAGGACAGGGTGGCATATGCAAGTTGCTCGCCTCAGTCGGCCTTTGCCTCGCTACCTCCCCAATCGGTCAAGTAGACAACTATCGGCTGGGGTCCACTGCGGATCAGAATCCAGACGACATCTTCGTCCGTCTCGTTGATTTCTTGGTGCTCTGTCCAAGGCGGGACGAAAGCGAAGTCGCCTGCAGAGAGCTCATGCCGCTTAAGGTTTTCCGTATCGTCTTCGGGGTTAGTAACTAGTACGCCCTTTCCAGATGCTGCGTATATGATGGTTTCTGGGCAAAGCCAAGTCAGTCCCCACTCCACCCATGACCGCTCGCTGCACCTTGACGGGGACCAACCTTGCTCGCCGTGGTGATGTACGGCCGAGGAGCACTGAGCCTTGGCGATGAGCACTAGAGATTCCAGTCTGAGCACATATGAGATGGGAGATAGGACGTCGACAATCCGTAAAGGGGATTAAGGCATATCCAGGGAATGGTAGCTTACCGGTTGCACACATCTTATCACTCTTGCCGACCACCGCACCCTGCCGGATCATCGCCGAGTCCTTGCCGGCCCTCTGAGCCTCCAAATCGGAGGCTTTGGTGACCTCAACCGCCGAGGGTATAATCATCGGCAGAATGTCCGGCAAAAGGGAAAATATAGAGGACATCATTCAAGCTGGGATTCGCGGGGCCGGAATTCCCGCGATCTCTGTACGATGAAGTTGTCGAGACAATCTACGACGAACTATGAAGGCCCAAGACGTAAGGGCAGGTTCGGTTTGCTAAAAGTGGGCAACTAGATTTGGGAACTGAATCGTGTTATTGTTGTCGTTTTACGAAGCAATGCATAATAGGAGGCAGGTTGTCTGATGACAGCGTGTATTAAGTAGGCATGAAGCCTTCTACATCATCCTCCTCCGTGCACTTCTGACTGTGGCAATCTACGAAGTAGGTACACTGCGATACAAGGGCAAAGTTGATTTAAGCCCATTACAGAGTGTGGTCTGTGCTCGATACTACATCACCTAAAAGTCTTGGAGGTTGGGATACTGCATCGCGCTCTTCAATTGCACCCTATCCGCTTGACGGCCACAAGGCGTCAGCGCTAACAATTTTAAGTCGCTTCTAACCCGCGCGTTGCCTTAAAGTGGAAACGATAGCTATAAAGCCCTTAAACGACTAGAGGTATTCGTTTTGGGGAAGCTGATTGGGTTAGATTTAGCAAATAAAAATTAGTCTTGGCAAAATTTCAAAAAAAGTTGCGATGACTCCTTGTGGCCATCAAGCGGATAGGTACCAACCTGTTATTTTTACCTCCTCTGATACTTTAGCCGTTAATTAGGTATTCTTATCTGGGCACTGTTGTGGTGTCAATGTGACGGTCTTTCCTCAGCTTCAACCTGTATACAAAGAAATCCTGTCTATCGTTGTTGCTTTCGTATGTGCCATCGAGGTCGTGCAGCAGGCGCGGCGGTGTAGTTCTATTTGCCGACCTGGCTTGGCACGGTCTAGAGGAGGAATTAACCCGCCAAGTGACGAGGAACCGATACGTGATCGTTGGATTCTTTCCAGGTTCGGCCACCTCAATTGGCCTGTCTAATGTTTCGGATCAGCTTATTAGCTCCTGAGGTCAATAAGGAAGCTTGACTTGAAAGACTACCACGGTAGCTGTTGGGATAAGCGGATATGCCTTGCAAAACAGTCCGGGGCTGAAGGATCGTGCTGACCAACATGTTGTGGCGTTCTCATCGTCGGCTAGATAAGAGCCGTGGCCAACGAGCAGTATCGGGCATGGGGTATGGGGGGACATGGGAACCTGCGAGGACGGCCCCTAATTACTCCGCAATACAATCAGCTGACCAGGTTGATAGCACCAGGCTTCGATAGAAGTCTGATAAGTGTATCTGCATATGCACGAGACGGAACCGGTACTACTTCACTTCAATGGGGTTTCATGCCAGCTCAGGTCCAGATCTTTAGTAGCATCAGCTACGACGACAGCGAGATCCTGCGCGATAGGTAATGTCCACATGATATGCACGCATCGCATGCGGCAAACCGGTTACGATGTGTTACCCTAACTTTTTAACTATCATCGATGGTCGAGTTCATAGTGTACGGCCCCTGCGTCACGACATTTGTTGAAATGAATGAAGAGTTGACGACGCTTAATATGGGCAATCGACTAATTAGAACACAAACAACTCCATCTCCCCTATTCGTCAAGGGGTTTATGCTCTGTCCGTGGAGACATGGTAGGGTAACTGCCGGAAGGAGAAGCTACTTTGAACCATGCGGTAGCTAGTTACGGCGGCACGACTAAGTAAGTCGTTTGGATCATGTCGTTGCGACAATTATCACATCGCTCCATAGAAAGCTGCAGTCTGCTCTATCAACTAAAGGGGAAAGTGAGTAAGTTTCCAACTATAACATTTAAATGAGCTATTATCAACATGGCGGGGGTGTGGGTAAACTGTCCCTAAGAACAATCGGACCCGCTGTCCCGTCGCAACGGGCTCACCCCCTTGAAGATCCTTCCGTCCCCTCCGTTTTCCCCGGGGACGTGCTCTGCTATTAGCCAAGTCTTCAAATCTGATCGAGCTCTTTCATCACAGCCCAAAGCACCGAGACTCGCTGGCCTCACTGCTTTCCGTGACATGAGCTGCCAGTGTCAATACCGATATCAGAAGGTTATGCAGGCAGATACCATCTGAAGATTCCGAAGTCGGACTTCCTCAGACGGAAGGCTGAGCTACATGCAGCCTATGAAGCACCAGTCGAATCATATTTCAGCGGCGCTCATGCGGCTGGCTGCACGGCTTGCTCCATCTCCTCCTCCCCTGTTAAGCTCCACTGCACCGCGCAGGCCACGGTAACAGGCTACGTCAAGTATCCGGGTAGTAGTGGCGTGGCATTGCAGCAGCGACATGCAGTTTAAGACCAGCCCGGCCTGTGTGACGGTAAAACACTCAGATTCAGTCAGTCAATCAAATATCACCATTAGGCTCAATAGCGAACGAAAGCAACCATCAATACGTCACCACTAATAGCTTCCTCCTTCGAGCCTTACCGTCCGGACCGCCCTCTCCAAATCTGAGTCCAATCCAAAGGGGGTTATGAACATCCCACACCTTCCTAATCCTCTAATAGTCGAAGCTACTATACCCCCATACCTCATATGCACCCCATCGACGTGGATGACTGCTGAGCCCAATACACAATGCTCCCTCACAAGTAAGTGTGACCTTATATGTGTAACAAAAATATTACCCTGAATCATGAAGTGCCCGGCCCCCGCCCCCCGGTGTCCCGTCCCGATCGCCATTCCCTATTCTCCACACCCTATCCGCACCCACTTCCCCGTTTGGCCCATTACCGAATGTGGTGGGACGGTACATCATATATAAATCATTATTTCTCCAGCCCACGTGGTCGACCCTGCATAGCTGTGTCTTGGAATCCTCCGCAAATAGCAATTGCTTCTCCTAGTATAAACATCTAAAGTAAAGATACGAGACAAAATCACCAACTTCCACACACAAATACCATGGAAGAACCTAACATTAGCACGTCGTCCCCGCAGCATATTTGGCGCACCCAAAGCGCAGGTGGCTCTCGCTATGATAAAGAGAGCTCCGAAAATGGGCAGCGCTCACCAAGTACGATTACGATAAACGCGCCCAATCCCGCCGTTTCCTACGGAGGCATCGACCCGGCCATAGAAGAAAACTTGCAATTTGTCAAGTCGGTATCCGAGCACGGCCTACGAGACACCTCTCTTTCTTGGGGCGGGACAATGACAAACTCTTCTTGGCAACGGCATTCCTCGTCCGTACCATGTAGCACAAGTCAAGGTACGACGCTCCTCTTTCCCTCATAAGATATTATCCTCTTCAACGACTGGTGGCTCACACGCTCCATGCCCTCCACAGATGGAGGATCCAGTTATGTCCACCGGACATCGCAATCCATCTCCAACAACATCCTCACCCTCCCGTCTGAGGTCATCGATGCTATGTTCTCTTACCTCACACCCGTCGAGCTCGTCAGAGTCTCAGCCGTCTGCCGTGCGTTTCGTGACCACGCCCTGTCCGATCTACACTGGCAGAGACACGTGTTATCGAACCTACCTGGTCACGAGATCAGCTCCCCCTACCCGTGCGAGAGCTGGCGCGAGCTTTACGTCTGCCACGACCCCTACTGGTTCTTGACCAGGAACAAGCTATGGTTTTGCGACCGTGAATTAACGGGCCAGATGATCATAGTGCGCTATGATGAACGGCGAGGGTGCATCGAGGGCTATCAGCTACTCGCCACGCGAGCCAGAGATGGCAGCGAGCCCTGGCTAGCCGACCAAGGCGTCCATATCCATCACTTCGAACCCAGGGTCAAGCTGCACCTCGACAAGCCTATCTTGCAGTTCAACGCCCGCAGGCTTGGGTGGAATGACCCGTCCACGGAGTCCGAATCTTCCCCACGTCGGCTGATGGCAGAGCATCCTATGCATATGAATAACGGTTCGGATCCGCGTTTCAGCAATTTTATCCTAACGAAACCCCTGGAAGACATGCCTTCCCCTGGCTGTGATCTACGGTTCCCATATGAGTACATATGGCCACCACCGGCGATTCCCGCGGGCCACCGCGTACGCGGGCAGGCGGCTGGGATTCATCGCTTATCGTTCCTCGGCCTCGAGAGCCGGTCGCCAGAGAGGCAAGCGCCCCACCCCTCGGAGATGTCCGATCAGACGTTTCAAATCCGTCAGTGGATGGAATTGGGCCCGCCGCAGCTCGGTGTCCACCTGGGCGAGGAGATCGTGACCTATTCGACCCTCGACCCCGTACTCTATACGCCGACCGCGGCGAAGCCCTGGAGAGGAATATGGGTCGGGGATTACAGTGGACACGGCTGCGAGTTTCTACTAATAAATCAACCCGACGGGGCCGGGGAGGATGACCAGGCACCGTTGACGCCAGGAGAGGGTGAGACAGAAGAGGCGTTTCAGGAGCGGTTCTTACGTGAACGAGTATATAAGGGTCGGCTGGAAGCCATCAAGCTTACCGGGGATCCCAACGTGCCAAGGGGCGAGTACACGTTCGTCGCTGACGATCTAGGCGAGAACGGTTTCGTGGGGATCGCCCAGGAACCGCCGTTCCGGGGAGCTAGGGTGGTCAAGAGCAAGGGTCACGTCGCCGCCATGGGATTCTACGATGGTTGGTTCTTTCCCTGTGAAGCATCTTGGCCAGAATGACTTACCGATATTCTCGCAGATAAGTACATGGAATCGCAACTTCTGCTTCTGTCTCATAACCGGCTGGCCCAGTTCTGGGTTAGCTTCGGCCACATCAGCTTTTACGAGAGAATCGATATCGATCAGTTTCTCGTTCCAAAGTAGAAGTTTGCATGATGACCCGAATAGCGCGAGCTCAACACGGGATAGCTATACCCCTGACGGTGCGATACTAGCTCCCTTACAAGGCGTTGGGCTAGGGGCACCAAGATCTCCTGTGACCAACTTCCAATCCACCCAAGAATGTTTGCGAGGGTCTTAGTTAGTATTGATGAGGCTGTATGCATAGTAACAAAAACGAAGCCGAATACCGTTTATTCTAACCTTCCAAGTTGACTGTGAGTGTAGCGAGGTCTCACCACGAGCCAGGTTTCGTCTGATCGGTTAGATGCATGTTATTTAAACCGTAGGAGGAAGATCTCCCGTAAATATGGGGCAACTGCATTAGCTCTGGCTTGTGCGGTTAACCCCCCCCCCCTGCTAGCGTCTTGTCGACGTCATGAAGCAGAAAAACATTTCGCCCCTAATATCTTATATTGTAGTATGGTTTTTGCTCTGAGAGGCGTGCGAAGCCCTGACTATTCGGAACTAAGAATAGCTACCTGGTTAATTTGCATCCGCCGACCTCGAACTGAGCTAGACAGGCGAGACATAAGAGTTCCTGTTTGTTCAGTTGTTGCTTTATTTTCCGTCGAGCGAATCGTCATTGGCCAGGGAATGCTGGAATTCTGTACGTATTAACTGAGCAGGTCGCCTTCCCACATAACTAGGCACATCTTTTTTGGGAACAGAGTCTCATTGATCAATTAAGCTACTGGTTCTGAATGACGAATTACGGAGCCCTTTCCGACGTTGAGCCTCTCTGTTTCTTTTCTTCCCTATAGGCCAAAAGTGTGTCACAAACCCTTCAACCTTACGGAAGGGATTTCCAAGCCTACAAATCTTTACAGATGCGTCCTTTGATAAGACCTCCCCGGGCTCCATATTCCTAGTACCACCTCCCATATGACGGAGAAATACATCCTCCGGGTGACCGCTGGGCCCGACTACAACATCGACAACCATATTGTCGTCCCTGTCAACACCCCCGAGCCGGTCAAGATCAGTAGCGAGCTCATTGACGCCGAGCTCAACGTGCGGCTCGCGGACTACCACGGTCTACCCAGAAACTCCCCCACCACGTCTCCGTACTTCTCTATCGAACCACATGCCACCAACAAGGATAGGTATAGCATGGCCATCCGCTTCACGCCCAAGAGACCGGGCTCTGGTACGCGGTCGGGGTCCTTATTCACGAATACATCGGCGGCGGAGATGGATGGAAAACCCCACGATTCAGGCGCGACACAGACTAGTCCCGCTTCCGGCGACGACCAGGATTCCTCGGAAACTGCCGCCAAGGGCATCTCGGGGTCGAACCTCCAGTTCGGCAACGACTTCGACCACCCAATCCGCGACAGGCTGCCGCCAGGCTTCAGCTACGCCATGAACATCGTTAAGTGGTGGATCGACCCGGGCCTGGAGGGCGACGCCTACGCCGACATGCCCTACCTTTACGGGCCTGCCTTGTCGTCCTTCAACACCGTGCACGTCGGCAGCGGAGACTTCGACCCCGACAAGGGTGGGCTCTGGTTCGAGGAGGGCGGCGACGAAGACGGCCTGAAGGTGCGAGAAGCCCTCGGCGCGCCCCCCGCCGCTAAGGACCGCATGAAGTGGGCCCTCCGCAAGGAGAACAAGGAGAAGTGGGTCTTTGAGTACGGGAAGACCTACTGCGTCGACTTCTTCAACCCATACCTCGACTTCAGCGACTTCAGCCTCCGGCTCCCCGGGTTCACGCTGCCCATCATGAAGTACTGGGATGGCCAGCCGCTCAGGTAAGTTATGCTCATCGTACAAGTTCCTCTTTCTCCCCCTAGCAGCACCTCCTCGGTTATTTTATTTGGTTACACACATATATTTTTGGGAGGGCCCCAGTTTCTCATGCTTTCTTTCCGGGCGTTTGCCGGAGTATACAGGTCCGACAAGCCCGTCAAGCGCTCACACACCCTTAGGTACGTGCTGAGGAATCGAGACACTGAGGACACCTACCTCGTCATCCTGTTCACACTGTACCTGAGGGAGGACGTCAACGAGGACGGCTCGCTCAAGCCGGCCGCCGTCGAGGCCTCACATGCGGACAAGGCCATGGCCAAGGAGGCGGGTAAGCTGGAGGATGGGGATGCTAAGCAGACCGATAACGTCGAGGCCGACTACGAGGAGGCTAGGAAGCATTTCGAGAAATTGGATGTCGGAAAGGACGGGGTCAGTGGTGGGGATGATGACGTTGATTGATTTTGGGAAGTGATTTGGACCTGTGGTATAGAGGATTAGAGGGTATTGAGTCTAGAGGGAGCAACGATAGACACCCTGTGAGGCCCTGTTTGGGCTTCTTGTAATCCGCTACTCTTATATATAACCCCAATAATAGAGTGCGACAATTCTCGCAAGGGTGTTAAATCGTTTTGCGATAAATCGGTGTTCTTATCCATCTTCACCCCCCTCCGTTCCTTCCCCTACCTGTCCTCAGTCTGACAGACTTGGGCTTACGGCAGTTTCCATATACTCCCTTGGACTCAACTGTCTGCACGGGCTATCCTTCGACTACGAGCACCAAAGAATGATCGCCTCTTTGATCACTCTATCTTTGAGTAATAGTCAGGGAACATCTGTCGGACTCCCTATATCTACTCGAACTCCCCTGACCACCGCAGAATTGGAATGTTGGTGTGGACTCCCGGATCACGATACCTGCTATGGATTATCATTAAGCTCTCGTCCTACAATTCGGCCGTCCTTGAGTCATCAATTGCGCCCATAGGGCCCGGTGAATCGAAGATCAAACTGCTGTGTCTGGATATGTCCTTTTTGACAGAGAGCGATTTCGAAACTTTCGAGTGGGAATTGCAAGCGGATTTACTCCTATCTATAGTGTTATCACAAGCTTTTATATATGTGCATTTTATGCCTATTGATCCACGCTGGCTTCAGTGTCCTCGTTAGTGATAAAGCTGTGCTCTAAAAGCTGCTATATTCCTGTCATGGGTCATATTCATCTCTTTACCTCGCGAACAAATAGCCTGCCCTTAAGAGAATGTGATGGGGTGCCTCGACAACTTAGTTGAGTAGCCTGGAATAACGTACGAACTTCGGGGAAAGCGCAGACTTTCATTGAATACTCGGCAAAGACCCCGAAAAATGTACGCAGCCTTCGAAGGTTCATAGGGCGAGGAGAGAACTCAGGCGCACATGCAACGATAAGTGTGAGGGATGAACATACTTCTTACTGTGAGAGTGAAACAGAGGTAATACGTAGCCTACGCTGTAGTAAGGAACGAAGTAGTGGAACTAATCATTGTGCCTATTCTCGTTGGGCTACCTAGGCTCGCATTACGCGTCTAATACTAGGCTACAGTGACTGGAGGACGCCTTGTTAAAACGGTTAATACCACCTTCATACCTTGCATTATTAGGGAGTTCACTTGCCTTGTATAACCTCAAGAATGACATATCAAGGATAAAGGTGTGGCGATTAAAGGCCTAACTAAGTTGGCAGAACCTTTTCGAAAGGACAGCTGGACATGGACTCTATGATACGGTTGTACCTCATTAGATTGACCTCTATTCCTGATCTTCAGAGACGGATTTTTTTTAAACTGTATTTGTTGTTATTCTCCGACCAATTAACTTTTAGACTCGACCTAGGTAAATGGATTTACTCTTATGTTATTGGATGACCCGTAAAGCATAGAAGGAGTAAAAGCTACCTAAAGCTCCTTTATCGCATAAGTATAATTAGATAGGTGGCCACGTTTGAAGGTGGTGTCCCCCATATTAGCGAATGTAACCTTTCTATTCTTTATAACTATTACTTAGAGGTTGTGACTATATATACCTGCCTGTTCACTTATCGAATACTGTTCTCTCTTGATCAGGGATGTTATATACAACTCCTGCGGGTAACCGGGGCTAATCTAGTTTAAAGCCACGGTCGGAGGCCGTTGGTCCGAGTATTAATGCCAAGTTATCATGGTCATATTCGCATTCATATGACGAGGATATAGCGCAGGGACAGTACTCATTCAGTGCAGTCGACCCCGTTAAGAGGAGGTACCATTCAACTGACCCTGTTAGTAAGGTTACCGAAAATCTACGTGCGCCCAGTTCCATTTACTACCTACTTAGGTTGGTATTTTGTGGTCAGCACCTGCCTCATAATACTAAGTTTACCCTTGGGGGGCGATAACTGCCTGCGTTATGGCCTTTATTTACGAGTTGTAACACATGACCAGGTCCGCAGTTTAGGTCGGTTATAAAATAGCACCTGTTTATTATTCAAGCCCCCACATTGCATATTATCCCTGGCTCGGTTCCCATTTAACTATATCCGGGAGGTACCACCCGTCTCGCAATGTTAAAGTATAATACCAGGAAGGTGACTGTCTGTCGCCTGCTATTTTATCTATATCTTCAATATGATAACATTTACGTACGTTTAACTAAACAACCATATAAGTATGGATGTGTTAAAACATATTTCTCTCATATAATGCACTCTATACGCTATGATGTTATTTAGTGAATATGCTACACTGTTACCTAACACTGACTTGGACTATCAAACACGTTATTTAGGGGCCGTGCTCGCCTCGTATGTCCTCTGAGGTTACAAAGTGGTAGTAATTATCTTGTACATGTCTGAAACCAACATAATGTTCAAAGAGCATTAATTAATGCCCTAGGTTGGTAGGAACAACGGGGTTAACAGCGTATATCAGCAAGGAAATCCCACTATATAGCTATTCCCACAGAAATCCCACCTAGATTCCACCCATACCCAAGAAATCCCAACCCATCTGCTCACAGTAAAAGAATGATTTGGTTAAGAATTGCGCGAAGCATCATACGTTTTATATGACGCAGCGACCAAGGAATAGCTATGAATGAACATTATCTGACAAAGCAATATTGTATCTTGGACATGGCAGTACCGGGAGACATTCAGATATCGTCTTATGGCGCAGCACTCGCCTTGCACCATTTCCTCAAATTGCTCGGTATCCACAGACGTCTATTATGCGTAATATCGCAGTCGCATCTGGGATGGAGGCCTAGCAGGCTTACAGATTTACCCGGCAGGACAGGCCGACACTGGCCACTTTACTTAAAGGATAGAATGTGCTGAGCTCTGTAATAAGCGCTGTCTTTACTGGACTATATGGAGGGCATAGCGTGAACTGCCTTATGGGACTACATCTTCGGACATGATTTGTTAGATGGGCTTCTTTGTATAGAAGCAAATCCTAGAGTTACAAGCCCTTAGGCCTAACGGAACTCTTGGACTGCCACTTAGCGGCAGTTCCCCGGCCCTCAATAAGTCACAACCACAAGCATCTATTACATCGTACTTGAAAGCGAATATTACATAGCAAAGTGCTCATGGGATTGCATGACATATTACCCTAATCGACGTCATGCATTTATGGCTTCCCTTCCGTGATCTTTCAATTTATAATCGCTTTAAGTTTCGTATCCTGCTCTAGTAAACTTCTCCCGGCCCCTTGAAGCGGAGCTCCGGTCCAGTATAAGTGGAGCCCGGCCCTTAACGGCCCCCAGGCTCTGGTTATACTTACCGTTACCCCTAGCGGAGTTATGATATTTTGCTGGTCCATCCTGTTACGACAGGCAAGGCTTTATGCTGTACTAACCGTTACCCCTATCGGCGTCTGGTATTTCGATTGGTGTCATGACATTATGCCGTTCGACATATCTATTAGCTTGGGTACTTGCTCGGCAAGCTGGCTCTATTTCTTCTCATCTGGTTTATTTTCTTCCTTATTCATCGACTTATCCATACCCACCCCCTATCGGGATGTTTACTCGCATCGGGACGCTACCCCTATCGGCGTTATACCATTTTGCGGGTCTGTAAAATTTTCACCTTGGATACTTCCTCCGCATGTTGATTCTATTTCTTCTTACCCGGTTCATCTTCATCCTCATCCATCATCTCATCCACTCTCTCCCTCTTCTCACTCATTTACCCGCCCACTTGCATACATCCCCAGGCAGCATATAACCATGGAGTCGAATGATCTCCGGCCGGACGTACCCGGAAGCGGGCCTCCGGCACCTTCTCGGGAGGTCTCGGGGGTCCAGAGAATACGTATTTCTAACGCTTTGAAGTCAACCCCAACCTCAACTCTCCGTAATCCATCTCGGAGTACTCGTCTACGTACTTTATCCCGAACAATCTTCTCTCCTTCACAGGAAGACAAGATGATCATCACGAGATCTAAAGCCCGTATCGCGTCTGGGTCTGCGGATGCAGCCCCCAAAGTCAACTATGGACCACATCATCCAGCTGACGATTATCTATCCGAGGAGACTGACGAGGAATCAGAGAAGAATTCGGCGAGAGACACCATCCTTGTGAAGACAGAACCTGGTGAATCTAAGCAGTCAACTGAAGCTGTTCCTTCCTTCCACGGCAATCGTGCACAAAGACAACCTCAAAGCGAGGAGGCGTCTCAGACCGGTTTTGGCCATTCACATCCGCCTCACGGCCCTTCAGCACCGCAAAGCAAGCCTTCAGGCCGGCTCACGCCCAATGCACCACTACAAAGCCAGCAGCAAGCAGGCACATCTTTGGGATCTCAGAGAATTCACGAACGTGATTTTGGATCCAACCAGGCGGCTGGTGAACAGGCGAATATCCAGTCCAAGGGTAATCATAGCACTTACCTTCTTTCCGATCCCTTTGTCTTCCCAGGCAGTGGCCACAGTTCTAGCTATTCCTCGTTTGGTCTCCCCGCAGTAAAACAAGATGAAAACCTGGCTGGCCGTGCCAGTCGGGGACCTTTCGCCGGACCAGCAGCGGCTCAGTCCCCGTTCCAGACACAGAAGAAGAACCATCAGTCTCGGAAGAGAACAGGGAACAGACAAGGCCTCAAAGGAAAGAGCAAATCATCCATTCCTCAAAACCAGAACCAAAGTATGTAAACCCTTCCTTGCCAAACCTCAGCAGTTATCTCTAACCAGTCTACAGGTCAGGTCGTGTCTCCGTCTCATGGAGTGGATTTGCTAGAAGGATACGGCCGTATCGGCCGAGCTTCTAATCCTATGTCATCCGGATATGGAGCATCTCAGTTTTACCAGCAATTGCGGAACCAGAACGTGCTCCAGAATCAGCAGCAGGTTCTAGGCTCACAGAAAGATGGTGACTGGTCTCCGCATTTGTTCTCAGCTCTAGCGCAGGGTCCCGGCTATGCCAATACAACCTCTGCGCCTCATACGAGACTGTCTTCTACGCCCCCGAAGGCCGCCTTCGGTCAAGGACACGACGATGGAATGTGGTCTCGCAAACAGTCACCTCCTACCTCGGCCCCTAACTTTGGCGACGTGACCCCCACTCTGGCAAACCCGTATCCCGACCTATCAACAGGAACACTTAACTGGGGTTATCACTCGGGTCATGCCGGTCTCTCTCCACGCGACACAGTCTCGGGACAGAGAGCACCGCAGGCTTTCACCAACGAGGATCTGTGGGGTGTCCCGTCGCCCCCGCCCTTACGTCAGGCTATGAACCAGGGCTACGCCCAGAACATGGGAAGTTCTTGCGGCAGCGCCTTCGATCGGCGGAACACCGGATACAGGGCGTTTGGCCAGGTAGCACACAGTTCCGTCGCCCACTCCCCTAAAGCAGGGCGACAGGACAACGGCTTTTTTCAGAACCCTTATATCCAGCCACTCCAGCCCGACTCTTTTGCCAACAGTTATGGCAATCCAATGGCGGTAATGGCGTCCTGTGGGCTAGGCGTATCTGGGAATCTGTCTCCGCACCAGACACCTACGACGACCGGAATCCTGCCTCAAGGCTTCGGGCCCCATGGCGACAACCCCTTCACCCCAGTCGCTAGAGACCCCACTACCGGACCTCCCGTGTTCTATAGAGAGCCGAATGGTGCCTATCGAGGTCCCCATGCCATCTCCAATGCCCCCGATGCCCACATCAGAGACCTCAACGTGAAGGGCATGGCCGTGTTGGACTCGGACGCTTCTTCCATCGGCTCCTGCACTGAGGAGGCCAGTTCCACATCTCAGTCAGTCTCGGCTAGTTCTACGTCATCCAGCGATGCGGGAGCTTCTTCCAATGCCTCTGGAGCCAATAAGCCCGTCCCTTCTATCTACAAACCTAGAGTCCTGTCTCGCATCAAGGCTATTGTGGAGGGTGCGAGGGAACAGCCGCCGCGATACCACGAACGCGTGATGCAGCTGTCATTGGCGTACGAGCTCGACAAGATGGGCATCAAGGGCCCATACATGATCGACGAAGAATGGCTGGTGGAGATGGACACGTCTAGGCCGGAGCACGCGTGCAGCAAAAAGCTCGCCCGGTGGCAAGAGGACGGACCGCTTGGGCCAGGCTGGTATCGCGACGGAAAGAGAATCGACGACACGAAGGTTGGCTACTACAACGTCGCAAAGGCTCTCGAGAAACAGAAGGTCAATGCTGCTGAAGAGCGAATTCGCAGTGACTCCTCGAGAAGCCGAGCTAGCTCGTAACTGCCTTAACACCGGCAAATGGGCTGAACTGAACTGACGACATGGGCGTACCAGCGTAACGTCGCCCCAGTTATCATACTTCGCGATATCTCAGCCCGATCCTTTGGAGATGCGCGAAGAACTTGCGGAACCATCAAAAACACTAATTTGTACATTTCCACGTAAGACTCCTCGACCATTTGCGCGCGAGGCCCTCTGGAATCGATCGGACGCAATACCATACTTCGTAGTCTGTTCGGGACATCTCGACTGAACCCTCCGGACAACCGAAAAAAAAAAAAAAAAAAAAAAAAAAGGGACTTGGGATCACTCCCCACATGGCAACAAGAGGTGCTATATCATCCGCCAAACAAAATACCCTTACTGTTTACTGACAATCATTCATAGTGAATATTCCGGCACATGGGCCTACTGATTTTCCACGAGATGCGGCAAACATGAGAAGGCAATAGCTCTAGGGCTTTAAGATCACCCATGCAGCAGAGCCTCAGACGGTTTCCCTTCCCCTATGATCGTACTGAATTTCTTTCCTTCATTTTCAGCAACACTTTCTGCTCATACGAAGAGCAACATCCCTCGTCTTATGTGACGAACTGAGGCGCGATTGATCGTCTGGCCCAGGGGCTCGCTCTCCTGTGGCTCTGATACCACGCTTTCGCGACGCTCCTTTTCGAGGTAAATGCACCCACAATATATTTGAAATTGCCGCTAACTGAGGTGTGTACAGTGTCTTTCGCAATGATGTGCTGCTGTGATGGCACGGCATATCGTCGAATCAATCCAGTAGTCGCCAACGTGGCTAAGCTGCACGGAAATCGGGTTCTCCCTTTTCTCAGCTAGCCTTGAGGCTTGTTATCATAACGGTAACCAGCTTGGACGGATCGGTATCCTTCGGAAGACTGTCACGGCTTGCTACATCCTGTAGACATTACACTGAAATCGGCCGTTGCATTTGATTCCCAGGCCTTTCTTCCTCTGCAGTTTGCGTACAGAGGACCCGTTGAACCTAAAATTGGTATTGAAGTGCCGCATAAGACAATTTGCAACGGCGACGTTGGTATTTCGGTGGTTTTAGGGCCGGATACGTCGTTTGGCCATGGTTTCAGTTTTGCGTTCCGTTCGTATGGGCGGATGCTTTCTTCTCCATACAGGGTTCCTCACCATAGATAATGCGATTGGGTTTCATACCACCGTGCTATTTGACCTACCGGTAACTTCTGCAATGTCCTGTGATAGGGATACTAGAACTGTGCATGCGTAACCGATATGCTAATACAGGTGGATTTCAACAGCTGGTGGTGAAGGACCAGGTTTTCAGAAACCCGAGATAGAACGGTAAGCTAAACAATAGTCTCTGTTCCCCGACCTCGAGCTATAAACAGAAAACCGTATGTACATGGAGGCTCATGTACAGTTCGTAATATTATCAATGGTACTATACACACCCGTTGGTCCGTCCGGCTATTTCAGCCGCGACGAAGCTTGAACGGACTGTCGACATTTACTGGTATCGAGCAGTCAGCATCGACCTCCATTCGTACCACATAGGGGGGCCAGAGAAACTCACCAAGGCGTTGTACACAGTGCTCAGGAAGCCCTCGTTCGTCCAGACCTGCGACATATCCCAGATCATGGCACCTCCGAAGCTGGAGAACTGCTTGCTGTACTCGAGCACGGCGGCGAGCTGGTCGGCGGGGACGTAGCCGGACCCAGCGGCGCCTGTGTTTCCGGGGACGCCGACGAGGATCTTGACGTCGGGGTTCGCGCTCGTGGTCCTGGCCCACTCGTCCCACGTTGCGAGGTTGTAGCTACTCTGGGTCTCGGAGCCCGGCATGAACGACGCGACGCTACAGTAGTTGTTGTAGAACTGGATCATGAGGAAGTCGAAGGGGATGGGCCCGTCGAGCAGGCTGGTCATGGCGTGGTCGGGGTACGGGCACTGCGGCGCCGCCGTCAGGTAGTACTTCCGGCTGGTGTCGGCGTCGATGTGCTCCTTGAGCCGCTGCGCGAAGGGCAGCAGGTTCGTGTTGACGGGCGACTCGAAGTCCAAGTCGAAGCCGTCGACGACGGCGGAGCCGAAGGGGCGGTTCTCGTAGCTCGTGTCGGGCCCGAAGAGGCCCCAAACAGTGTCGGCGCCGACCCGCGCCGAGGCCTCGTCAGGGAACCCGGCCTCGCTGTAGGTCGCGCCCGCGAGGGAGATGAGGATCGTCTTGCCATGCGTCTCCTGGCAGGTTTTGATATCCTCCCTGTTGGTTCCTACGTGTTAGCGGATGGCCTATAGATGTTTATGTGCAATGCGGTGTGTGGTACGGCGTGGCAGAGGGAGAGGAACGTACTCGATCTGGGGGCAGTCCAGGAGGCTGGTTCCGGCGAAGGCCGTGCAGTTATCCCCGGCGTTGGCGAAGTTGGTGCTAGGAGTGGTGATTCCATTCATGAATGCAATAGGAATGATCTGGAAGTAAGCCAGTTAATAAGAGACTATCGCTTCCAGCATATTAGCCAGACTCACGTTGTGAGAAGTATCTGCATGGCAACCGTCAGCGTGAATTGTTCTGAGAGACACACCACAACGACTCACCGGCGCAGTAAGCGGCAAGCCTCTCCTGGGACTCGGCCGTTCCGGCGGAGTTCTGGCCTGGTTGGCGTGTTAGCTTGCGTCTCTGGACGTTGTTGCTCTCGGGTCACCGTCGCGACGTACCCCAGTAGACGGCAACGTTGTTCGTCGCGCCAGAATCGAATCCGGCGAGAGCGGAGGGAACGAATGAAAGCGTCGCGGTGGCGAAAGCCAAAGAAATCTTAAAGAGAGACATGGTCAATGATGGACTATTTCGAACTGCCTGGCGCGTAGTAAGGGATGGACTGGTCTGGATGAGACTGGACGGAAGCACTATGGATTCACTGCGAAGCATGCGAGGGGCCGTCAGATTATATATACTTCCCCGTCTGCGGTCCTACTTGGAGCAGAATCCAAGATATACTAAGAGCATTTTGCGGCTTTGACAACATAGGTCATGAAACCTCTTGCTTAAACACGGCGCCTCCCTCACCTGAACAGCCCAGATTACTCAAGAGGAATTTTTCAGGTAGATCATTGTCAGCTTTAGCAAAGTTTGCTGCCACTGAAGATATGAGGGAGATATGCCAGAGGCTTTCGGTGGCCACATTGGTACATTGATGTTGATCATGTTCTTAGATGGAAGCTCAGTTAGCACCTTCGTGTGTCCGCCCGAATTAAGTGCTTACGCGCCCGTATACTTTAACACAAGATAGTTACGATCTACAGAGGCTTTCTGAACTCTTGCCTAAGCTATCGCGGCTGCGCCTGGGATAAGACGCCCGCGTCTTTTCCGAGGCAGCATCTTCTCTATTAGGAAGACCGAGTTAGCGCTGTCACATTCAGGGACAGGGAGAGGCACTGTGGTACACTGTGACGCTTGCCTCGATCCATTTCTGGCGTTTCAGCCTGTCTGGGCGACTGATAGTTTCAGTGGCACGGCTACGGGGACTTTGTGCTTCTCTATGCCGGTATTCGCTGGGATGAACACGGTGCAGTGCAGCACTGCACAAAATGATGTCGAACCCCAAGCTTCCTATTTAGGATTTTATGGTACAAATTGACCAATCAATTGAGACAGTTGCTCAGGCTGCATAACAACCCTGTAATATGGCTCTTGCGTCCGGGGCAGCTTGGTGATGGATTCGCCAGATCGAGTTTAAAGCGCATGCATGTTTCTTACATCAGTGCTATTTTGGTCTTTCACTACGCAGATTGCCTTCTCTGGACGTGCGCGATGATGCCGATCCTTTCTAGCTTTTATTCAAGTCTCCCTCATGATCTTGTGCTTTATCCAATGGCCTTGTTGAAATACAGCCTCAGGAGCCGCTTAAATCTCTCACAGAACACTCGCCTTGGCAAGCCAAGGCGCGCGGTCACTCCAAGTACGAACGCCAATAAGGGGGTCATAAGAAGAGCAGACTCTGAAGCCCCTGTCGAATTTCAACACTACCAGTAGTTTCCGCCCCGCCCAGCATCACGGATTCGCCCCGCGACGCCGCGGTGGACCCCTAGGACGAAATGCAACTTCACGCCCCGGCCGCTCTTGTAATCGCATTCCGGGCTTCATCGCCCGCCCCGAGCATGCTGCAACGTTCCCCCCACCTGCCCAACCAGGTTGCTGCGGATTGAACTGCCGGTACCAACGCCCGTCCAGATACAGAAACTCGCCCATTTTGAGAAGGCTATCCTCTCCCGGGCTGTTTCAGCACGACTGTCAGGCGTCATCTCGGGACCTGCCAAGCTGCGGTACCGAAAACATCATCATGCCGTGCTCGATGGATTACACGCGGCCACTTCGAACTTAAATCTTTGAGAACTTTCTCTAGTACGTCTCAGGTCAGCCGTTCGGTGTCCGACCCAGCTTATGTAGGGCTTCTGTAACTCTGTTAGCACCTGGGGGTTGTGAGGTACTACAATCGTTTCTTTACCACTTTAGTAGTCTCCTTGGCCGTAGACGTGGAATGCCATACAGTGGAAGTATTAGTAAAGGAGGTCAAGAAGGGCAACCTTCCCCGGCCGGGAGAGTAGGTGTAGGACTTCTTATGGCGGAAACGCGGGGACGTAATTAGAGGAAAGAGTTTCATCGGCTCGCTTCATTGGAATGGCCCTGGTTAAACGCAGAAAAGCCTCATCGCAAGAGACAGAAATGTGGGCAGTATTAAACTGACACAGCCGACTGCCAAGAGAAAGGAGTGCTATATATGCGGATCGTCGTCCGCATAAGCCACGAGCAAGGTAAGCAAGCGGATCGAGTGCCTCGGGATACGTCGTTCGTGTTGCGTATTCGAGTCGTTCGGAATCTAGACAGCAACACGTGAATCTCTCCCACTCAGTTCCAGCGGAGTAATGGTGGCTAGGGCAAGTGGTGAAGAATATATGAAGCACCCCTCGAGTGACGGGCAAGGGCACAGTCCACAAGGGACCCATGGGAAGCTATCGCATGAAGGCAACCCCGAGATAGATTAACTAGCATGCAACTAGCCACTACGTATATCACCGTGCCGATGATTCTTTTGTTGCCACCTCCGTAACATCTCTCATTCATGAATCCATTTATGCATAACCACCGATAATGTCCCCGTCCTCCCCCCGCCCGGGCCCAAAACCCCAAAAAGAAAAAGGAACTTCAGCGTTCCGCTACGTCCCAAAGTGTAACCATAAAAGTGGTGAGACCCACCCGCCACTCCAGGACGCTGCAACCGCAAAGTCCTACCCAACAGTCCCGGCTGAAGTGCCACGTGCCGAACCAAGAGGTGTACGCACAGGGCGGAGTTCGATCCAAACTCCAGCGTAGCACCGCAGACCACCGCTCGAACCCACAGTCAACAGCCTAGTACCTCGAGATATGCAGCTCAAAGGGCATCGGCATGATGTGTCTCGAAGTAATACAAGCACCTGTCGGCGCCGGCGGGCTCGCGGACGGCGAAGGTGATCCTCTGGCGAGCGGGACGCCGGAAGAGAGACGACGTAGCGGTTCCGGGGGGCGAGGGCGACGGTGCCGAGGTTTGATATAACGGCCGGGGCGCTGTTGAACGTGACGAGGGCCGTGGCGGGGTTGACGAGGTAGACGAAGCCGACGGCCGGAGCTGGGCGTGCCGGGGGCGGCGTCGTGAAGACGAAGGTGTGCGACGGCGGGTTGATCTCGGCAGCCGACGGGAACGAGAAGAACAGGGTGCACTGGCATCAGGTGTCTGTGAGGGGATGCCGAAGTAGTGCAGCGTCGAGGCGCTGGGTGAGACCTGTCCGAAGGAGCACGTCCCGTACACAAGGCCCGGGTGTGCGCGGTCCATGGGCACAATCAGGTGCGGGAACTCCCAGGCGCCGTCGGTGAGGTTGATAGGGCAGTTCTCGGGGGCCGGCGTATGGGTAGTACGGGCCGGTGGAGACCGCGAGGAGGGCGGGGGCGGAGGAGGCGTCACGGTAGGCATCGGCAATGGCGTATAGGTTGTAACGGGTGGTGTAGAGCCGGTCACGAAAGGGGTGGCGTGGAGCAGGGCCAGCGGGTTGGCGGTCGTTGCCGCAGTGGACGCGGCTGGGGGCAGCGCTGTGGTCGGTGAGGGTTGCGGGATGCCGTTGACGCAACCTGGGCAGCGTGTAGATGTTGACCTTGTCGGCGTCGCCCGTCACGCATTGCCGGAAGGTGGATTGGCCATTGTAGGACACGGCGCCATCGCGGCCGATTACGAAGCCGTGACTTGGCCGTTGGCCGAAGCCACACCACGGGAGGGACGTAGGACCTAGGGTGGCGAAAGGCGTTAAATGCCCAGACCAAGAATAGTCTCCCTGGTCGGGGACGTTGGGATGCGGGCCCGCATACGAGTCCCGTCAGCATCCTCTACCGTGTTGATCCACGAATGCATCCCCGGACCATGTGAGTAGAGACGGCGTTAGCCCGCTGCCACCTCGACATATTCCGTTGCCCTGCTGGCCGATTGGGAGAGAGACGCCTCCTCCGGCGACAAGGTCAAAGCCACAGCCAACATCGGCACGGACGGCGATGGCAATAACAAGTTTTTAAAAGTTAAGCCGACGAGAACGAGTGACAAAAGCATCTCGACTTGGACGATGGGTCGCTATACAAGTCTAACGAACAGACTATATAGGAGAGGATCATGATTATGTTTGCGTCTCCCAAACCGACAGACTAAAGCTGGTTTAGAGCTGCTGGCGAGAACCAAAATGGCGATGTATCTGAAAAGAGTTCATGGTGAGTTAGATGTTAAACTGCCGAAGGCCAATGCAGCCATTATTCATCTCCGGTTCTGTTTTACCAGAGATGGTAAGCGGCGGTTGCGGTTCCTCTTTGAATATCTGCGATGAGAACACAACTATCTCCATTGAAGGTGCCGAACGGTCACGGGCTCTTCCCGATTCCCGAAAGTAGGGGACTTGCCACGTGAAGAAGGTCTCGAGGAAAGCATGAGCGACTTGTTGAGGAAATAACCAGGTAGTACTAGGCTTTCAATTAAGGCTGTCTAGCTTGAAGTTCAGTCTGAGCAATGACACATCCAAGACCCCAGGCTGGAAGGATTCCAGAACAAGTTATCCAAGCGAGTTCCATGCATGTTATACAGTAAGTAGTCCTGAGACAGGTATAATTGGCGGGATGATTATATTGTCTATAGTGCTTGGGCCTCGAGATCTCACTCGAGATTATTGGGCCTTTCATTCACCGCCTTTCTGCTGTCTTCTCTGCGAGACGCTCTCCTGTGTTGTGGCTGTCGTAGCTACCATCGCCAACACCTCAGATGTTCCGGACGCGGTAACGATGAGAGTTTCGAGCGTTGCGGTCCGAGGGGTCTAACGCTTCGAAGCGTTTTATCCTTCTACAGGATGTCCATAGAGCCGTTCATACAGCTCCAGGACTATATCGACCGATCACGGATACTGTCCGCCGTCTGGCTGCTCATTCCCATCACGGGTAGTATGATCTTACTCGTGCACCTCGTACAATGCTCGGGCATGGCGCGCTCCGCCCATTCATCCATCTCCGTCTTCGCTTGAGTCATCATCCGCGTCGCTCAACTCCTCCAGGGGGATCATGTCGTCTTCGTCATCACTGTCTTCGCTTTGGTCCTCCTCGGCGTCCTCATCATCCTCACTATTGCTTGCCGAATCGTCCTCGCTGGCGAAGCCTTCGAACTCTTCGTCATCGTCATCGTTCTTACCAACAACGGGTGTGACTTTGGGCGCTTCTGCTGAGGCGTCCGGCACGCTCTCCAGATCGTCCCGCTTACGCTTCTTCGACATCTCGCCGAGTCTGCCTTCACGGCCTTCCAGACCCTTCTCCTCACCCTCGGCAGCGGGCGCCGGCGTGAACCAGGGAATTTTCCCTCTCATGAAGTCATTGAGCACCATCTTAGCCACACCATCCACATCTGGTTCTCCGCCCTTGAGGAGACGACCACCCTTTCGGGCTAATAGCTCCAGGAAGTGGATGTGGTCGCTCCAGCCTTTGAGTTCGTATGTCCTCTCCATGTGGTGCGGCTTTACCTTTGCAAGCACGGCCGGAATATATTGTTCCGGATTTTCCACACCTTCGACCCTGACCACTCCTCGTAACAGAATATCCTGTGGAGTGTCATTCATGTTGGGCGGCACGATTCCAGGACAGTCAATTAGGTAAATCCGCTTCATCAACGTAATATACTGCCAGACCTTCGTCTCACCTGGAATGGGTGCGACAGTGCATACTTTCTTCTTCCGTAGGGTGTTGATGATGGAGGATTTGCCAGTGTTCGGGTATCCTATGAAGCCGACAGAGATCTGCTTGCGATCCTTGTGTAGCTGGGAAAACTGCCTCAGAAGTTGGATAAGGGAACCTTTCCCGAAGGGGTTCGTTATCGAGGAATGGAAGGCGAGTGTCGGATGATCAGCAGAGAGCCGACGGACCCAGGCGGCCTTGACATCTGTTAGTACAGGGTCGGTTGGGGTACGCATGGCTAAAGAAGCTGCGACAAGAAGCAAGAAAAAGAAAGGGAATAGATGTATGAATCATTACTAAGAAATCCACCACCTGGCCACCCGGAACGGGCAGAGGTGGATTTCAACTCAAAATGAGACAAACTCGAGCTAACGACAGTGCCCCAAAACGGGACCCGGCCAGTCCCTAGTCAAAACGACGTAGGAACAGCAAGCTCGAAATTTCAATCTCCCAATGATGTAACAGACGATCTTCCATCGAAGGATGTAGAAAGTGTCCTGACAGGAAGCATTGGGGTCACGGAAAGAGAGATCAGAAGCAGGATCAAGAGACTTACAGCCACGCTAGTCGGCACCAAGTCGCATTTGTTGAGGACAAAAATGAGATGCTTATGTGGCGCCTCGGTCTTCAGATACTTCTCAACGCTGCGACAACGTGTCCCTAGGGGATCTCTTGCATCCAGAACGTGAATGACAACATCAGCTGCAACATACAAGTCAGCAACTACTATTGCCGGATGTAAGGGGCGAAAACTCCGTGTATGTCTTACAAGAATCGATGACTTTGTATAACTCATTCCATATACTATTAACACCCAGAGTTAGCAATCATCAACATCTCGTTACGGAAATGCCAGGAGACTGAAAAAAGGAATCCGGACTTCCGGAGCGCGACTCACCGCTTGCTCTGTCCCTTGTTGAAGATGGGCTCTATCGCCATGGCAAGTGGGTCTTCAGCTTCCTGTTGGAGATCGCCACCACCGTGCTCGACATCGGCTCCCGAGTTCCCATTCAGCAGCTTCGCTTGCTCCAGCCGATCTTTGTAGGTGTCGAGCGCCTTCTCGGATTCACCAGCCAAGTCTTCTATGTTACTGCACGGACCGTTAGAAGGTGAAAGCTCGGGGCATTAACCAGCGGGAACCCCTGGCGGATGGAGGGACTTACGAGACGCTGAGCTTCACACGTTTCCGCTGCGACTTTGCGCCGAAGACATCAGAGTACGGGGAACTCTCGATTGCCATCTTGGCCTGGTGTTGCTTCAGGCCGTTCGTGTCGGAGCCGTCTCGTATTAAGCTCATGGGCAGCTTGTTGGACTTCAGAAGGACCTGATAAGGGTCGGCTTGCTTCTCGGCCATGGCCTCCCGGAAGGCCTTCAGGCTGTCCTGGCTGATGACGCGCGTGTTTGTAAACCACTTCCGGTTCGGCTCGACCCTGGCCACAGCCGCATCCCGGGATTGGTAGCTCGCAGCCTGTACGATCTTTCCCTCGGAGTTCCTCTGGGGCTTCCCATCCTTCCTCATATTAAGGGTCTTGATCTTCTTCGCATTGCTACACATCCACACATTACATCAGCAAGAACCGCACCGACCCGAGGCATTCCGGGGAAAAGCCTGGCTGAGTAGTTCGACGGGGACGTACCGATAGAAGTTCTCGCCCTTAATCTTAATATTGTCCATACCCGTACCGGTCTTGCCCTGGCGGACAAGCCGGTTACGTTCCTTCTTACCAGTTCCCATTCTCGCGACGACCGAACGAGGGGAGGTCCGGGAGAAGAAAACGGGGAGAGGCGCGTTGTGTACTTGGTGTAAGTGTAAGTGATAGCTCCCAAAGAACCAGTGGGGGGAATTGAAGGAAAATGCGATCTCAAAAGGCGGCAGGATCGACTGCAGAAAATCCCAAAAATTTGACCGCCCTGGAACTTTTCCGTTCCGATAATCCGTTTGGAAGTTACAGTGCATAGGTACCTAAGCGGAGTGAGGTAGCGAGGTCAGGTCCACTCCCGTTCTCCAAAAGTACCTATAGTAGGTACCTGAGTACCCACCCCGATAACGTGGGTTAGCCGTTTAGTGTGGTCTGAGCTTTTGCTTATCGGAGCTCGGCAGATTGAATCGCCGTCTAGACTTTAGTCTTTAGCAAAAGTTCACCAGCATCGAGATTCGAGCTTCGACGTCGAGGAGTTGGTAGGGGTTGCTGGCTGCCAAGTAAGTTACATCCTCATTTTCGGGCTACGTCGAACAACAAGCGAACAGCCCAATCGCCGAGGGCGCTCTCAACGCTACTCTCCCCTGTCCCAACAAGCCATACCACATCCACCACAATGCCGCCCCTACGGCCCCGACCGGGGCTGCTCCCGCGGGGTACCGGCAGTAGCAGCAGCACAACATCCTGCCTCTTCGCACCACCACGGGCTGCCTTCTTCGGCAGCACGCCGGCTCCGCGCTCCCAACCGCAGCAGATCCCGCCGGAATCGCCGCTCTTCATCAACGTGCCGAACCCGCCGCAGGACCAGTCGATCGAGGCGCTGCGGGAGCTGAAGCCCGTGAAGGGTCACCTCCCCGTACCGCGGCAGGTGTTCAAGCACCGGGACGCGCACCTGAAGCCGACGGCCGCGGTCCTGGCGAAGGCGGCGCCGGAGCCCAGCTCGGAGCGGTCGAGACGGGAGCCCGGGGCGGAGGTGCAGGCGTGGAAGCGGCGTATGGCGGCGAGCCGGCGCGAGAACCTGGGGTCCGGGCTGCGAGAGCTCTGGCAAAGGAAACAAATGCTGGACGCGCGGCGCAGGGAGCGCAGCGAGCGCAAGCTGGCGGAGAACCGGGCGGCGGCGACGGCGCCCGAGCGGGAGGACGACCGCCTGACGCGGGCCAGTGTCAACGCCAAGACGCTGGCGACGGCGGTGCTGCCGGATCCCTTGCGGTTCGAGCGGGCCAAGGAGTCGCGGGCGCGCACCTCGGAGATTCTGGCCCGCAAGAGCGAGCGGCGTCGCGACGCCATCCAAGAGCTGTACATGAACGCGCGGCGGTTCATCATCGACGAGGCGGCGCTCGAGGCCGAGGTCGAGCGCGCCTTCGACCCCGTCCTCATGCGCGGCAGCTCCGCCACCGGCCAGGAGATCAGGAATATCTGGGACCTCGAGGGGCCGCCCGACCGCATCGGCGAGATGCTGAGCAAGGTCAGCGGCGCCTCCAATCACCTCATCACCGCCTTCGGAACCCCCAAGACCCAGACGGATAAGAGGCAGAAGAGGATTGCCGAGGAGCTCACGGGCGGTACGATGGACTAGATGGCGGGTGGGACGGTGCTATTAGCTCCGTGATCCGCTACGGGGACACGCATGTCTGTACTCTAGGAGGGTTCTGACGGGGGAGAGGGAGAGAAACTGATTGAGAACCAGAGTGTATACTACGGGACTGGGGCGTAGTAGCCCACTAGAAAGCAAAAGTATTATGAGCAGTGTAGTGGGCACTACTGTGGTTGTATTACATAAAACCGAAGACGTATATCATCATCCGAGGCATTTTCGCGATGTACATATATTCTGTAAAGAACAGATTTTCTCAATATCTTCCGCTACATACACGCTGACCTGCATGGGCTGTGATTGTGAATCCACTTGGGAGCATAGCAAATGGCCTGGTTAAGGCATACTTTGGCTTCCTACCTAGATAGGGCAGGCAGTACCACTAACCACAGATATTATATGGTTAGGTAATTGGGCATATAGGAGGTCACTCCATATTAAACAGAACTAAGGGCCCTCTTAACCGCTTCTTGCACGATATTGGACCCTGTAGTCTGAAATAGGACCTCTTTACATGTAATTTGTACGCGAGTTTGAAGCTCCTGAGTTAACAACCAAACCCCGAAACGCCGCCGGCGATAGCCACCCGGACCCAGAATATACAGTCCCGCGCTACAGAACTTCATAACGCCCGGCTCGCACGGTGCAAGGCGGGACGACGCGGCGCCTTCATTAGAATCCCATGCTAGCTTAGAAAAGGAAACCGAACATGCCGTATATCTCTCTATTCCTACATGAAACACCTTTTGACAACCCACATTTATCATGTCGCAAACGCACTCTACCGCCTCTCAACGAGCAAGAAATGCATCGCCGCGTATGCCAGCACGACGAATACTGCTGCGAAGATACCCAAGTTCATAATGTCCATCCACTTGGCCCCGTTGTTGAAGCCGAATGAACTAAGGATTGCGGCTCCCGGAACAGTGATGTCGAGGCCATACTTCTTATCCACGAGCGTAAGCTTGATAACCTCGTTCACGATCAGAGCCTCAAAGCCGTAGTGGAAGATGGACAGGGACTGTAACCAGAGCGCCGCGGCGGGGATGGCGTCGTGGTTGAGTAGCAACCCCGCGAACAGTAGAGAGAACAGCATGACCAAGCTGCCGATCAGGTTCGCCACACTGCCATCCTTGCAGACGATGCCGATGAAGAGGCAGATGGCCGCCGCGGCAAGATTGAACAGTACCAGGACTAGGATAAATGTAAAGAAGTGAGCCGAGTCTGGGATGAGGCCTGTCATGGGATAGACGATGGCGCCCATGAGAATCGGCGGGATGATCCGGAGCGGAATGATGTCAAAGAGAACCTTCGCGGCGAAATATGTGATAGGCGAGTAGTATCCGTTGGCCCTCTCACGAGTGAAGAGCAACCGCTCCGAGGCGAAGACATTCAAGCTGGTGAGGGTACTGAAGCCGAACAGGGCCAACAAGAAGAAAAAGAGACCCAGTCGGTTTTGGAAGCCCGGGATGTCATCCGTCAGTCCGTAGAAGAGATAACCCGACAGGACCGCAAGCAGGATGGCGATGGCGTAGTGTGTCAACATGAGCAGCGGGTTTCGGTAGAGGTTCCTCCACGTCCGTTGTGACAGGATGACGAACTGTCTCGTATAACCAACACGAGCATAGCCCCGGCCAATAGCGCCGCCGTTCATATTCCCATCGCCTACATGTCCATTCCGACCGTTGGCGTTCCTAGCGCCGGTCACGGCATCTTGGATCTCGCTGCGAATCCGCCCGGCAATATCAGAGTCCTTGTAAGCCTGGACGAGCCCATCGAGGCTTGTCCCAGCGGAAGGCGGGAGATCGTCCGGGTCCTCAACTATAATCTGAGGAGGTGCAGCTCCGGCAGGTTGATTCCTCAGCTTGTAGGCACCGATTTCCTCCTCCGCGTCAGATGAATCCGTCGTGTTAGCCGTGTTCTTGCGACGCGTGAAGAGTTCCCGTTCCTGCCTTGCCTTGAGAGAGTCTGTGCGCTTGTTCCTAGGTCGGCTCGAACGACTCGACGACGGCTCAGTTGCGCTGTCTTCGGCGGTGCTGTTCCCGGAAATGCTGGCGATCGACTTGACGGCCTGGGTGCTGCTGGGTCCGATACTGGCCACGTCGTTGACGACGACGGAGCCGTCGTCGAAGGCGGCCGTGTTCCCGGCATGCATGGTAAGGTCGACAAGATAATCCGCGATGTTGAATCCAGGAGGGCAGGCGTATCCGATATGATCGAAGTAGTCCTGGCACTGCGAGAAAGGACCCGAGAAAACCGTCTTTCCCCGCGCCAGGAGAATAAGGCGGTCAAACAGGGCGACGATATTCGATCGCGGCTGGTGGATAGTGAAGATGACGGTCCTCTTGTACTTCTTGGCGAGGGTCACGAGACACTCAATGACGTTAAAAGCATTGAAGGCATCAAGTCCACTCGTCGGCTCATCCAGGAAGAGAATCGACGGACTGGTGACGAGCTCACAGGCGATTCCGACACGTCTCTTCTCACCCCCGGAAATGCCCCTCCCTTTGCCCTCCTCGGAACCGATGAGGGAATCTCGGATGTGGTAGATGCCAAGCTGCTTCTCGACCTCCCAAACCCTCTGCTCCTTGGCAGCACGGCTCATGGAGCGGGGTAGGCGGAGGAGGGCACTCGTAAGGATCGTCTCGTGCACGGTGAGGGTCGGCAGCATGGTATCTTCCTGGTCGACAAAGCCGATGACGCTCTTAAACTCAGGATCGCTCACTTTCTCCCCGTTGACGTAGAAGTCGCCATTTACGTTGCCACGCTTGTTCTTGCGAGCCAAGATGTCCAAGAAGCTTGTCTTTCCAGCTCCGGAGGCACCCATTATCGCTGTGATTTCCCCGGGGTGAGCCGCACCTTGAATGTCGCTGAGAATCGTCTTCCCGTTCAGGTTATATGAAACGTTTTCGAAGTACAGCGAAGCGGGCTTGTGGTCCGTCATGAGCTTGACACCCTCATCGTCCGAGTCGTCTAGATGGATGGGACCGTATCTGAACTGGCGGCGGTTAAGGTACCATGTCACCAGGATAACAGCCACGACGAAGAGAGAACATGCCGCGATGACCCCGGCGATCAGCGGCGTGTTGATCGTTTTGACAGGGCGTTGATATCCGGGAACCTCGGTATGATGAAGACATTCTCCAGAGCGGCACTCCAACGCGATGTGGTCATCCCCAAATATGTTCTTGACCATCCAATCCAGCGAGGGTTCCTTGAACTCGCACTTGTTGACACCTCCACCCTCCTGCTCGCACTCGAAGACGGCGGGACCTTCGACAGATTCCTTGAGGAAGTCGGTCAGATCGACGGATCCCTCCGCGCCGCAAAGCATGCGATCTTTGATGCAGCTGCACTCCACATCGGGACACTTGTAGAAAGTGCTGTTGGTGTCCGAGGTGAACTCAGCGCTCGACTCACACTTCTCGAGGTGGCAATAGAAGGACTCGACCTGATCGATCCAGACTGCGTGGTCAAATGGGTCAGCACTGTATGCGCACGCGGCGCGACTCTCTTATGGTGCCAGCCGACAAGGAGGCGGGTAGAAGGATACGTACATTGGAAGTCGCAGAAGCCGGTTTCCCTCTGGCAGGTGAAGGTGGCCTGGGGGATCTTGCCATCGAGCATTGAGAGGATCTTCTCGTTGGTAACCTCGCACATCTGGTGGTTCTGCTTGACAACCTCGCCGTTCTGGTAGCACACACCGCCGTCCCCCGTCTCAATGAGAGCGTTGCAAGCGTTATCTTGAGTGCAGACGTTGCAGTTAATGCCGGTCCATCCCTCATCGCATTCGCAAGTATCACCCTTTCGCACCGGTCGGTCTCGGCCACGGGCCAGCGAGCCACAAGCTGCCATATGGTTAGCTTACCAGCACCGCAGATCTTAGAGATGTTGTCGGCGCACTTGGTTCTAGACAGTCGTCTCCTCCGAAGCCGGCAGGACAGTCGCATTGGCCGTTGTATTCGTTACACTGAGCGTATTGGCCGCATTCGTACGCGGGAAGGAGACAGTTGAAGCTATCAGAAAGGAAGACGACATTGTTAGCGAGGGCTCTCAGCCGACATCATTGATATACCATCAAATGTAGAAGTACAGGTATGAATAGCACGCGACGGAATAGAAAGAGAAACCAGCTAATAAACTAACCATGGCGGACAGTCTGGTGGCCGGTCGTCAAGTAAAGCGAGCTGGGCACGCATCATGTCGGCCTGGGTGTAGTTCTTTTGAGCCATTGCAGCAGGAACAAGACATGACGATAGTGACAATGCGCCCAGCGCGAAAACCCGGAACCCCCATGAAGACATGTTAAATAACATGTTCTCATCGAACGAACATGAGGTCTCGGGTATTTGCCAACTTGAAATGGAAGTTGACAGATGATGATGATATGATGGTTGAGATGAGATAAACAGAGAGAGAGAGAGTGAGTGAGTGAGAGTAAGGAGTAGGCGTTGATAGGTGGTACGTAAGGCCTAAATCAGCAGGTGATTGTGTCCGGATCGGCGGTCGGGGCGGTACTGGCCGGTGTGTCTCGAGTTGCTGGAGAGCCCGCCTTGGATAAGAAGTTGGCATCTTATGGGGGGCTCGGCGGGAACGAGGGGCTAGCCCCAAACCAAAGAACTGCCCCGTCTCAACCCCACACACCACACAGAACTACCCCGAGTCTAGGTAACTTAGGTACCTTGGACGAACCTCGATGACACCTTACGCACATATCACACATCACAGCTAACAGGTTCCCGCTTGCGACCAGAAACAGCTGCGCCTCACTTCCTTAAGCCTGTCGGTCTATGTTGACGAAACGTACACGAATTCTGCGTTGGTTTTACTTATTACACCTGTCAGAGGATCGATGATAGTGAGATGATGTCAATAGGGAACACAGTTATACGATAGGTACATACGGGGGATCAAACCATGCTTCTGACGGCGAGAATCTGGTTAAATTAAGTGTCACGATCACTTGTACTTGAAAACATATCCATGATACGGAAGTGTGCTCATTTCCTGTGTCGCCGTTGAACACATATGTATGCGTGGGCGTGGGCAATACGATCTCCATCCAAGTATGTCTCTCGAGCGAGGATGTGACGCTCGCAGATGCTACATTTAACGTGGTCCATATACTTAGTGTGCACAAGGCAGAAGTCTGACTGCCAAGTTAGATCCGGTTCGAATTCCAGATATCTAGACGTCTGAAGACCTGGGTAAGTATTCGTACCTTCTATTGTTCTTTGAATTCGCTTCGATGAGAATTAGTTCCGAAGACCGGCGTCCATTTCTGATAATAGACGGGATATATCCAGCCGTAGTGGATATTATTACCACTGCCTTCCCGCCATGTCGGTGAACATCGGTAGCGTTGGACCCCGGCTACAGAGACCCGCTTGCTATCTTTTCCGTTACATGAACCAAGAACAGTCGTCGTCAACGATTAATCTCTATATATCACCTTTACAAGAGGACAATTTACTTATTGAGATGTCTCGCTATTCAGAGGCTGTAACCAGGCATCCTAGACGATCGTACCAACAAGTATTGAACCACGGAGTGGAAAGTGTAATGGTTAAAATTACAAAACGTTACTGGACATCTCCAATACGTTATAGCTTAGTTGGGTGCCGGTGCGACCGGTGCGTACCCAAGGTTAAGGGGCAAAGGGGTGCAATTGCTTTGCACCTCGTTTGCCATATACAACCCCCGTTCCTGTCCGGCTTGACTCGACGTCCCGTCGTAGAGAGAAAACACAGTCTGCCATGTTGATCGTGCAGCGTAGTGTACCAGAAGCGTAATCGATCTTGCACGGGGCCGTGCTCAACCACCACCATACGTGGTTGCAGGATTCGAGACGTAGGTGGTTCATGATGTAACCGTTCTCGGCGTTGTCCAGATAGCTGTCGTCGTTGAGATAGAGCCCTGCGGCACTGCAGGTGTCCCCGGCGGCATATATTTTGGCGAACCTGTTTTAGAGCGGCGCAAGTGAGTGGCAACGGCGTCGCTGGCTTTGAGGTTGAAAGTTGTCGAGGCCTCTGGCGCAGTGTATGTACTGCTTGCCGCGCCCGCGGTTGAAGATGATGCGGACGAGCTTGTGGTGGTGGATGAAGATGCCGATGCTGATGCCGGCTGTCGTGGATATACTAGATACTGATGGGATAGTGCTCACCGATGCTAAGCTACCAGTCGAAGATGCGATTCTAGTTGACTATGCGCTTGCTGTCGAGGATACTGTGCTAGTCGAGGATGCACTCATAGTTGACGATGGACTTGTTGTCAACTATGTGCTACCAGTCGCTGATACGCTCTCAGTTATCGGTGAGCTACCGGTCGTCTATGAGCTGTAAGCCAAAGACGCTATCCCCGTAGTGGATGATTCAGATCAAGATGTTGTGGCCGACACTCTGTACGCTAAGGAGAAAGGCCCTTCGCTTATGGAGCTACTCTTTTCAGTAGTCGATGATAACACTTCCATGCTTAACGTGCTCGCTGACGCCGTGGCCGTGTAACTCAACCACGCAGAGAACAACGTGGAGGATGCCGTTAAGCCCAGTCCACTGCTGCTGGTCACGGAAACCGGCCTACATCGGCGCTTCTCCTTTACAGAGCCGCCGAGCCCAAGCTTGCGAACTCGGCGAGCAGAGCCAATCTCGTCAGCTACATAACGACGACAGTCAAAGACCGTACGATTCACAAGTCAAGTGAGTGTCAAAGAAAGGTCGATATCCAATAGGCAGCCGAAAAGAACGGACGACTGAGGCTGTATCGACAAGAGATCCTCGACCGTATGCCCACATCCTACATACAGGAACACGCCTCCTATTTGTATGACCTCACTAGCTTTCCTCAGAAATCCAGGATATCAAGAGCGCTAGAGCCTGAACCGCGGCCGAGCTGAAACACCTAGTCTAGTAATTTTCTTAAGCTCGATTAGGAATGAGATTGACGTACGTACATTAGCTCATGCAAAAACATCGTGAGCTCCCGTCCGGCAGTGGCTATTCCTCTCTAGACCAGAGTGAAGCTCTTTTTAAGCCTAGCTACGCCGGGCGGTGAGTAGCTATGATTAATGATGGTTCCTGGCGGATGGGACCAATAGAAGGCTAGTCTCTCCTTTAGGTTCAAGGCGAGAACGTGTTCGATTGACGCCACATCTCCAGCTGCTCGGTACGCATGACCGTCTTCAAGATGCACACTATTACTTCAATACTTTCAGCCATTATTACATGGCTGAACCGCCGGAGCTCTCTCACGTGGTCTAGTCGCATAGAAATCACTGCCGACAATGGGCATTCTTGGTTATTCCAAGCTAGGTGATGCATCGTCAAGGTTTAGTCTTGCGGTTTGCTAGATGTTGTGAGGGGCTTATTCTAGTCGGTGGTGTTAAAGAGTCGTGGGTAGTTACACTAGAATATCGAGTTTGCTCTCGAGGCAAGACGTACGTCCCGTCACATGAGTCAGCGGCATCAGTGTGCTCTATTGTTCACAATCTCACTCGAGAAAATATTGCTCACATTAGAGAGCGCAGTCAGGCTCGTGGTGACTTGGGCCAGATTGGATGTTCCGAGTCGCCGGGGACCATAGGGCCGGCCCGTGCCGCCATGTGACGAAGGCAGTTCATCTCGATGAGAGACTGGAAGATGTCAACGAGAACGAGGGAAAATGTTGAGAAGATCAGGGGAAGGTGTCGACGAGATATTGGGAGGGGCCAGAAGTTGATTCTGCGAATACTGATGTTCGTTGATGGGCAGTCGCAGTTGTGGACGAACGGTGCCCTAGAGTGAAGTTCTTCGTAGTTGCGAAGTCTGTCTTCGAAGTCGCTTTACTAAGTCGGTTCGCCGTTTCTGTATTCATGCGGACTAGGAATTGTCCCACTAACTCCGCAAGACAACACGAGTGAATTCCTGGAAATTCGGTTGTCGGTACGAGGCATTGCCAAGTAAACGAGCTGCTAGCCGAAGTAACGAAGCTGAAGACCGATACGTCGAGAAAGATTCACCCGAGTTGTGTCAGAGACAGGAGGTTGCTCGTAGTGTTGTTCGGAAACAACTAGAGGTGGGTGGAAGAGCCGACCGCGGACGTTAAGGTGTCATGGACCAACTATTATGAATATCTAGGTCGGAAAGTTCGATGGTGGGTTTTGGCTTGAGGTTAAGCAAGCAAACTTAACCTAGAAAGGGGGCACATGCAAACCTCTCCAGTGGCTTGTAAGCACGAGGTGCAAATTTGATATGTGGATCATGGTCTATAGAGCTAATTGAAGCAGGGCTGCAACCTATCCTTTGTTCATACCGGAAATTACTTCAATTTGAGGAACAAACTGGCAGTCATACCAGTATAATAGAGGTGCATGTGATTATGCATGTAAGGTTGGGATGATAAACGGAAGCTTATCGGATGAATGCCTCCCATTGTTGCCATGTAATAATGTTACATGGGTGGTTTAAAAGCCTGGCTGTCTATAAAGGTGGTTATCGTTATCCTAGTGTGGAACTTCCGTCTCTGTCCATCTTTATCAGGATTGAATACTGATGTTACGCCTTACGTGTTGCGGTTTTGTGCCCACAAGACCTATCCTTCTCTTGCGTCCTAGACGTTTTGTGCGAAGAGATATGATAGCATAGACCCAAGGAGCACGTTATGCAGTGTCTGGAAACAATGTCTAAGTTTAATGGAAAGTCTGATTTAAAGTAGTGTTTGACATAGTCAACCCCCTTTTCGACTATTACTAAAAGGGGAAGTAGAAACATGGGATATGCACGTTATACATGCTATACTCTTCCCAAAGGATTGGAGCTAGAAGACAGTCTGAAGCTTGGAAATCCTGTCACTGTCATATTGAGGGCTTTTAGAGATGGTCGTTGACTGCATCATCTTGCTTTCCCTGACAGCCCCTTTAAAGTCAAAGAAGTGACGACAATTGTGCTAAGACAACCCAAGCCTAGGGCTACATCTCTACCCTAGGTACTTGTCCGGCGCTCATCAATGTAAAGGGGAAGCTGTACGTACCTAGTCACTGGGTACGTAGAGATGCTTGTGGAAGGTGGCGCCAACGCCAGAGGCCCTGAATGAGCTTTGACCCTTCTGCCGGAAGGGGCTGCTGCCTTGTAGTTCCGTGCTGCCACTCATTTTCCCCAGCACCTTGACAGTACTAGGGGTACATAAAAAGTAAATAGCCTGATCGGTATGATAAAGTGTCACAGATCCTATGAAGGAAGCAGCGCTATAGGCGCGCTCACCAGAATAGGGCCAGATGATGGAACTCAACATAGTAGCAGGGAGAAGATGCGGCTTATTCGAGCAGCGATATATTACAATCATATGGCAAGACACTTAAACGGGTCTTCAGGACCATCTACGAATATGTGCCATACTGAGATAGGTCCCAAGACTAGAACGGCGCCTCATAAGGTTCTCTCATCGTCTGCCTTGCCGACCGGGAATTCGACGAAAGCAGCCGGCGGCCTCCAACAGTATTAGGTATTAGAAGCTGTAGTCAACCACGATGACTTTCTCCATGATCCCGGATAGGCTGTCCTTGAATGTCTGGTGGGCTTCATCCTTCCCCACGTAGTAATCCCTCTCTTCCGGACTCTCGAACTCAACCACGAATCCATACTGGATACCGGCCTTCGTAAGCCCGTTAGCAGCTCGCCCATTCTAGATACTCGTGGTTCCCCTAGACTTACCTGCATACCCTCGGGCGAGTTATCCGGTCCGCCAGTCAGCGACCGGATGTATGGTTTCTGCGAGGTCGGGTGGACGCACAAGTCCTTCAATCTCAGCATGCCCGCGACTGCCTATTAGCAAGAAATACGGTTAGCTGGCCAACTGATACTAGAGAGGCAAATATCGGAGCATGCGCACTTTATTGACAATGTCTGGGCTCGCGTCGGCCTTGAACTGGAAGAGAACAATGTGATTGACAGGCATGGTCCTAGCAGCCAGGAAAACGCCTCAGGATGTACAGTACCGATGTCCCTAGAAGCGGCTTCAACTTGGAAACGATAAAACACGGATGATTTGCCAGGTTCTAGGAGGGTCTTCGATGGGTGTCCGGGGCGTCGGAAGTTGACGTTAGATCTACGTTAGAACACGGCCAGATGGCGCACGTGACACAGCAGAGCAGGCATTCTCTGGTCTGCATCTGATAACATCAACCTTGGTACGATGAATATGGAATCGCTCGTATTTTGGATGACGCTCTGATTTGGACACTACGGGCATGGTCTTGAGTCCCATTTGACTTATTTGAATACATTACCGGGTGCAGAATGCTGAAAGAATGGTATTGCAGGCATTATTTAGTCATACGGGTGGGTCCCTCTTACCACCATCTGAAAGAATTGACCCCTATATTCTTCTAATGGGCTGTGCGTTGAGGGATTGGTATTCAGTGCATTATGTCAGAGTAACATAAGATTACGGATACACCTTTCGCAATTTGTATCGGGAATTAGGTTGGTCGACGATCATGTGGCAGTACGTACACCAGGCTCAGTACATCGTCATATCACCTTGGCCGGTTGCCGTCTCATTAGTGAGGATAACGTTCTGGGGGTCCTTCGTCTTCCTCACCTCGCTGTGGTCGGACTTCAGCCAGCAGTAGTTGAGATCGGTCCCCTGCGGCCCGGTGTTGTACCAGTTCGCGCGCCACGCATTCGTCCACCTCTGCACACCAAACTACACAGGCCGCCATCGACTCCTTTTTGCGGTTCTCGATGTCATACCCTGGATATTGTTCGTAGCACGAGTGCTTGAACCTCTACCCCGTGCCAGGATCGGTGACGACGGTTCTGTCTGCTTCGGGACACTCTAGTTTGTTATCGGAGGTGGCTATCTGGGTTGAGTTTGGCTAGAAGATGTCTAGGTAGTTAATTTCCATTTTGATGGCCCAATGAATCCCCCTAGTATGAAAGGGAAGTGGCTTGGGTACACTTAATAGTGGATGAGCTAGGGAATTTTTGTATGGTAGTAGGCTGTTATTCCGTTATGGTGGTCAGTTCTGGTTGTGCTATAGAAGTTGGCTGTGATATTACGGTGGTGGAGGGCTTGGGTTGTATCGTGGAAGACGGCTCGACCTGTGTTCCAGCGGGGGTTGACCTTCTATCTTGGAAGATGCAGGGGGTATTATTATAGCTGACGATGGTGCAGGTTGGAATTCCGTGGTGAGCGTATGCGGTCCCATCGCGGTCTATGATCGGGATTCTATCCCTATAGGTGGTAGAAAATGTACTATGTTAGATGATTCATCAATACGGAATAAGGGGAAGGTGCTGACACAAATACGGTCAGGTTTAGAATTGGGTGCCAAGATGGAAAGATGAGAGTGAAAGAAAAAGGTAAGGCGAATGCGAGGAGAAAACCTTCGAGAGCTGCCGGAGGGGGAGGGAGATGATGTGTGAACCAACAGGGGAGACGGTGTGAAGGTCGGAGATAATTGACAGGTAACGATGGCCAATACGAGCGAAACAAACTTAGGGGTATTACTGTTGTTTGTTGTTGTTGTCGTTGTTATCATCCTCTGGTGGCGGAGACACTGCTCTCTTGTGGAAGGCTCCTCGTCAGTTTCTCGTTGCCGCCACATTCTATTATGGGCGTGTCGGATGGTAACGATGTATGCGCTCGTATCCTCCAATCCTTCGTCGTCTTTCAATCTAGGACGACCCCCGACCGTCACCGCTACGACGACCACCGGCAATGCGAACGCGAGGAAAAGGTGACCATTGTCCTTTAAATCCCACATATCATTTTGCGCCTCAAGGTTCCCGCAACAAATCCCTTCTCGTCGGACATGTTACGGTCGTCCCTGTGTGCCGCCCCGGACCGGTGAGCCCTTTCCTTTCTCCGCGCTCGTGACAACCGGGGGCCCGACGGCGGCCTCCGATCCCGCTACGACTTTCGCATATGGGGAGCTCCGTCCACCTCGAATTCAGGCTCCGGGTGATACGTCTCGGGCATCGGATGCGACCGTTCCATCAGCTTGCTTATCCTGGCTGCCTAGCCCTGCTTGACTTGGCCGGCCCAAGAGGGCGAGCTCGGGTGATGGCCTCGAAGCGTTAGTGACGAGGCCGAAGCCGACCGCGACCCTGCTTACTGCGATTCCAACAGGGGGGGTGTCTTTCGTCTGAGTGTGGGCATTCGAAAGGGTTGTTGCCTGCTTCGTTAAGAGGTCCTGCTCCCATCATCTGGGGTTATATTTTTCACTTTGAACAGAAGCACCGGGTTCCGCCTATATATGGCCGATGTCGTTAGTGATATCTCCGCTGCTCGGCTAGTCACGTCCATCCCGTTAATTTTCGTGAATGGATGGATTAATGGCAGCGGGGAAAAAGATTCCACTTCATTCTTATTTGAGATTTGGGCCGCTGACTCTAGTGGATATAGCTGGGAGGTGGGCATTCTTGGTCCCTTCCGGGAAACCACTAGAGGAATTACCCATTCGATCCATTCCATGGAGTGAGGGAAGAGCCCAGCATCAACGTCTCCAACCGTCCCCGGACCTCGCTCGCCAGGCACATTCAGGATGCCCCGTTGCAAAATAAGGTCACAACGCGCCTGGTTACAGCTATACTAAGGCATGTTCTAACTTGACCCGGCGCTCGACTAAGCAGAAGGTGGCTGTAGCAGCTCGCTCAACTAAGCTACGGCGTGAAGAGATCACCAACCTCGCTGCCCTCGGCAGCCTTGTCAAAAATCGACCCGATAGACGCGATACAATGCCGGGAGATCATGCTCGTATTAGTGAACGATAACGTCCCGTTAAGAGGACGTGGAAGACAATCATCACCAAGGGCCTGTTGCCTTAATAGTCCGTCTCCAGCCATGCAACTACGCAGATGACTGCGTTCCCTTCACGATTCCCCTTGACCCCAAGAGCTATCCATTATCATCGCAACCGTGAAACAGACTAGTCAATAACTTGATTGACCGAAGACTGGACTAACGCCAACTGAATTTAGCATCTGATGCGCTTGTTATACATGTGGCCACGGCCAAGTGTTAAGTACATGTACCGGTGGCCTCTTTCGAGTGGACTAGACGAAATACCCCTCGGTAAGGCATGTATATCCGGGTAAACATCTTCTTACGCATCCCAAGCGACAGACTCCGCCGGGTTTTATATAGTTTCAGCCATTATGAGTTTGGGTTATTGCGATATTGCCACCCAGGGTGTAGAAGAGCAGAGCTTCGTTGTCCAAGAGGAAAGTCCTGGTCCGCGAGCGAGGCCAAAAGCTGTCCAGCGAACGGCACGGGGTCTAAAGCTCTTTAATGGCGCATGTAGTACCAACGCTGTGCCATCCGGGCCGCCATCTAGCGGTTATAGAAAGCCTGCGAGGATTGCCGTCCGTATTTTCATTCATGTTCTCGGGACGGGTCAGCTTTAGGTATGTTGGCCCCTGATTTGAAGAGTAGCGGATCGAATATAGGGCTTCCGAATCCAAACCCAATGACTAGAAACGCATACGCCGGGGTCCTCTTAGCTTTCAGCATTGACATGGATCTCTCCAGCATAGCTTCGCGTCTCATTTAGATTCGGACTCGATGAGGACTCGGGATTCAGCGCCATAGCTACTGGCGGAATCTAGCGGTATGCTTCACCATGCAGCTGCTTGTGCGGAAGATGGACTGTTATTGGGTCTGCTAGCAGATGCTGTCGGGGGGTAAACAGCACCCCGGAAAAGGGGGGTGTGGTGGTTCAAGTTCCCCTATCTTAGACGGACCTGCGGTGTTGGCTGACCTTCATAGAAGCAATACTACATGACACGAAGTGCTCCTAAAACCCCTATTACCTCTCAGAAAGCCGGCCCCGGAGAATCAATGGTTTCCCCTTCCAATTAATGGGGCAAATATCATCGCTCCGACTCGATTCAAAAAGAACAAGACTGGAAAGCAGCCTCTAATATTTACTTCCCTTCAACTCGCCCCCTAGGGCTCTATGCCCCTTTTCGTACCAGCACCCATTTGCACAAGCGCACACACGAAAGTCCGATTATTCTTGGCGGCTATTCTCGCTTACTCCGCACGGCGGAGAGTCTCTAACCGGGAGGGGGTCTTTCGACGTGGCGGAAAATGTCCGTATACGCTGCAACTGACAGGCTACTCGGTAAGAAAGTGGTAGTTCCCACACCTAATGCCTAAGTAGCCAAGCTATACCAAACCCTCATCCGACCTCGCCTCAAGAAAATAGCACACGACACACCAGGACAACTGCTTTGTTCAAAAGATCATCTTCTGATCACTATTGGATATGGATATTTAGCAGCAAGTTCCTATTCAAGTGTGCCAACAAGCTGCGTATTTCCGCGGTGTAATCTTCGTCCGTGACAGGTTTTAGCCGCCGCTGACAGCTCCTCTCGCCCGCCGCGCGAGACGGTGCATCATCCCAAGTACCCATTCATTCATCCTGTGCAATAGAAGTATGTGGAGGGATGTTAGTATACACTAGAAGACTTAAGCCCAAGACTTTATGAAGGCATCAACAGGGTCCACCCTCCTACCCCCGGCTTCGGCCATACTCAGTGATCCGCTATATAGGCGCTGCGGTTTCTCTGGCGCGGTTTGCCTTATGAACCGCCCTAAGGATCGGAACGTGACATTTCGTAACGCATCCCTTCATCCTGTCTCACGTCATGTCCTATCGATACGCGCTGGGAAATTTCCCGGTATGGCATGCGCGCAAACTTCGTATACATTTCGCATCCAACGATATTCGGTTGTTGACTCATACTTTGACACCCCAGACACCTCGTCCGCCACTCACACCGAGCCAGTCGCCGACGTCATTATTCCCGACGCGAGGAGCCCAGCCTAAGTTGCCCACCTCGTAGTCACATGACCAGTTAGCAATCGGCGTGAGATGCTTATCGGAAGAACCAGAGCCATTGGATGACGAGCCGGTCGTCGGAGTGGTATTTATGAGGTCCCAGAGCAGGACCTGACAATCGTCTCCGCCGGAAGCAAGCAGACCTCTCCTGTTGGGTGACCACTCCACCGTGTTGACCGGACCGCCGTGCCCGCGCAGTTCGAACAGGGCCTGGCCGGGTTGTCGCACGTCGAGGATCCGGATGACGTTCGATTCCGCCGCGAACGTGGCTAGCAGATAGGTATCATGAGGTGACGTAGCCAACCTCAGCAGGGGCGGTGCGTTAGACATGGTCTGCTGTGCTAACGTCGGGCTGATCCTTCCGCCGTTCACATCTACATGTCGTGGTTAGCTCTGCAATCACTTCGGTGGAGATGGCCGTTCTAAATCCTACCTCGGTCGTCCTTAGCCGTAGGCTCGTAGATGATGGTGCTATGCTCTAGGCTGCGCAGGTCGAACATGCGTACGCTCCCGTCCTGGCCGCAACTCACAAAGACGTCCACGCTGTTGGCGCAGAATCGCACGTCGTAGACCTCTTTGTCGTGGGCGATGAGCTGGGTCTTGGCCGTCAGGGAAGGTATGTCCCATATCGTACAGGTCGTGTCGATGCTCGATGTGATGATGAGGCTGGGAGAGACCGTGTTCCAGTCCAGGGAGGTGAGCGGTGCCGTATGATCCGGAGTCTTGGAGTTGGAGAGGAGGGCTAGAGGTGTTAGCTTGGTAGTAGGCATATTCTGAGCCTGCTTGTTTATCGAATTTGAGTAGCTGGACTGGGCGTCGGAAGGGAGGGACCAAAGTCTCAGGTGGTCGCCCGAGGTGGCCAGCAAGTCGGTGGACTGCTTCTGAGAAGAGGGAGGCTCCCATAATAGTCGGGTGACAGGGTATGAGTGAGTGGCCTCGGCGATCTTGTTGAATTCCAAGCTGTACTTCGACGAACCAGGAGTATAGACATCAGGAGGGGTATTAACGATCTGGGTATCAAGGATTTGAATCTGTCTACGATAAGCGTCCGCAACTCCCCTGCGCCGTTGACAAGAGATAGGCGGGGATATGGCTTTGGGCAACATACAAAGTTGTGTCCGTCCTCCAGGTAACTGCCGACAGCAACCTTCCCGGCCCCCTTCCCTTGGGGAACCCATTTACACCAATCGAAAGCGTAGAGTGACCAAGGGGCCAGATAATTGCTCGTGGAGGGCTGCACGTTGGAGAGTTCGTACCCGAGGGTGCCTTGGTGGCTGTCGGAGAGGCTCGAGTCGGCTCGGGGTCTGATGTCGGCCAAACCAAGAGGGGTAGTGGCGATGTTCCTCTGGGAGCCCGGAGCACCATATTTGGATTCCTGCGGCGGCATGTACTGTGACGGGCCAGCGGCGGAAGAGCTCCCGGGGGTGGTTGGGGTATACGGGGAATAACTGGAAGACGACGGGTCGTAGGATTGAGGGACGGCGGGGCTAGTTCGAGAATAGCTATGGGATGTGCTGAGGGCGGGGGGTCTAGATGGCGAGGCATACTCGGTTGGTGACTGCTGTATGGCGCCGGACATGGTGGGCAAGCTAGGAGCGGTGTTGGCGTTCATAGGCGGGGGACGACCGGCAGAGAGGCCGCCGGGTTGCAAGACATTGGGCACGGACGAGTTGCTACCGCCGGCGCCCTGGTATTGGGGGTTGACGGGTTGCGACGCGGGCTGATCGAGCTTGATATGAGGGCCCGGCGCGGAGGTGAAATCTCTCGGGGACATCTGTCCCTGATGGGGCATATGTAACTCGTCATGCTGCGACCCATAAGTATTCGTCCTGCGGGGGGCGCCTCCCCCGTACTGGCCCGGTTGATTCATTGTGGAGTGGGATGGTGATGCGGCTGGTTGCTGTCGCAAAAGAAGGCAGAGTAATCGTTCAAGGCGCCGTAGCAGTCGCGATTGACGCGGTAGGGATCGTAGGGGACCGCTGCCGTGGTAATTGGCGGGAGCGCGAAAGCAGGCGCAAGCGCTGGCGCTGTGGCAAGCAGCAGCAGAGGCGGGAGACGCTCCGGTATAAGGAGCGGGCTTGGAAATAAGAGTCACCCAGGATAGGAATTGGAAGGCTGAGATCAAGTTCGAGGTTGGGCGCTAACGGCCCCGCGTCGAAGGTTCCACTGACTGGCGACGGCAACAGAAAAGACGGCGATAGAAAAGGTGTGCGATGGTGAGAAGGGAGAGGGAGAAACGAAGAAGTCTCTCAACAAGTTGGAACGAAACCAGAAGAGTAATTTCCAACTGGACGTCGAGCCTTCCTAGTTAACCGTATTCGTGGATGAGCCGGCGTCGATCGCTACTGCTGTCGGCGTTTGGCGTTAGCGTTTCTGCTGCTGCTGCTGCTGCTGCAAATCGCAGCGTTTTCGTCCCTTCCAAGTTCTCGAGGAGGCGGAGGGGGGAGGAGGATCAATTGTGGCGGTAGTTAGCTAGGTAGTTAGCTAGGTAGTCTGTTACTTCTAGTTACTTCGTAGCGCTGTGAGCAACTGTCCACCAAGACTCGTCTACTGGTATCTTACAATTTTGGCATTTTCTCGCGGCTCCTGCCGGTTGACCTCAGATGCAAGTGGGGCTGTTGTCACTTCAGCGCTTATACTTCGAAGTACCCTGTATGTACTCCATGGGTATGTATGTGCGGATATACAAGTGGTGGTGGATGCGGAACCAGAAAGTAGCAGCGAGATAGATCGTTATTTCATTCCTTCTAACCGACTTATAATCGTCCCGTATTCCTATAGCTTTAACCTGAGGAGCTGCGATAGAGAGCCATGAACTCAGTCCCTTGAAATAGGGCGTGTTCGATGCATCTGGTCATGTAGATCGAAGAAGATGAGAATGTCACAACAAGTCACAAGGTGGTTTTGGACTCAAGCTGTTTTGAGTGAAACCAAAAGCACCCTAGAGTGACTTTCCTGATTGATCAGGACTTGAGGTTGCGGTTGAGAATTAATTGACCGTTTCTTCGTGTTAACGTTAGAGTCCTCATAATTTGTCAGGGCGCAAAGCCTCTTCTCAAGTTGTACGTTCCGCGCAACTACGTACACGGCCAAAAACAGGAATGCGGGTAACACTATGGACCTCTTTTTGTCCATTAGTTCGATTCTTGTTGTCATGTACCGAGTGGCCTGGTTCTCTATGAATATATATATATATATATATATACACATGACTCTCCTATTATTCTTGCCTGGTCAAACTCCCTTTCCGCCTCCTTGCCGTATTAAAAACAATCGTATTGTTTCATGGCTTTGAGCCTGTTCGAATTGAATGGTGAAATGCTATATCGTAAAGTAAGCTTAACATCCTAGTCAGGCATTTTCCTTAATTAACTCTAAATTCTTTTATCTTTAATATCATTTTTATACCTTGTCTTCTTAAGTTAAAATATTTAAATATTATTCGATTCCGATTACGCATGTTTGTATGATTCAAGACCTCAATATAGCGATAGCTTTAGATCCTCCCTAAGTAAGGGGGGTACCTGACCGTGATGTAAAATTCGGTCTCTTACTCAGTAAATAGACCCCTCTGACAGGGATCACGTCATTCGGGCCGTTCCCTGCATGTCCCACCATTGTGGTTCCATGCAACCAAGCACCTCCCATTGAGCATATACTGGCCCGTTCAAACCTCCAGGCTTACTTGAACAGCTCTACTTGCGATAGACCTGATTGTGGTGATATAAAGTCCCGTAACGCAAATTAGACCTCATCCAGATGTCTTTCGCATCAGAGGGGGGTGGAAGCCTCCCCTCGCTCATCTTGCTAACCCCACCTCCCCGGCCGGCAAGCCGAGCTACGCTCGATGCGACATATCGTCCACCCTTAGAAGCCGCAATCTCCAAGCTGAGGAATGACGAGGAGGGCGCGACGCTCATCGTTGCTGTGGCATCCCCATTTCTCGCCGGCCAGTTTCTGCGGCAAAAGACGTTGTCATGGCCGGAGGCGCAGACTCTGATAGCTGGCCTATACGGCATCATATCCATCATATGCGCCAAGCTGTCCATACCCTCGGAGGTTCACGCCGGCCCCGGTTCGGTCGACGTGAGAGTTGTCCTGGTCGGCCATGACCCTTCTTGCCAGTACAGGGATTTCAAGCCGGCGATCGAAACCAGTGACACGATAATAGTGGACCTGGCTACCTTTGCCTCGGCCTATCATCCCTGGAAGTACATATTCCACGTCAACAACGAGGCCGGATACTCGTTGCTGACGACCTACCTCAAGATGTTTGAGCGCATCCAGACGTTGAGACAGGATCAGCTTGTCGTGGTCGAGGGTGGGCTCGCCATGAGCGTTAAGCCGTCGGACCCCTCGCATTTCGGCCCGCAGACCAACCTTCGTACTACAGTATGTCTGGGCGGCACGTTTGATCACCTGCATCCGGGCCACAAGTTGCTGCTCCACGCGGCTGTCCTCTTGTTGAACGTGCCGGAGCGAGGCGCGAAGAAGCCCTGCCGCTTCATCGTCGGCATCACCGGGGATGAACTGCTAAAGAGGAAAAAGTACGCAGAGTATATGCAACCGTGGGACGTGCGTGCGATGGCTGTCATCGAGTTCTTGTCTACGGTACTATATCTATCTAGGGACGGATGGAAGCGTAATCCGGACCTTCAACTCTCCAAAAAAGAGGGTGAGATTATGGCGCGTTTCAGGGACGGCACTATCGAAATACAGTGTGTTGTTATACAGGATCCCTTTGGGCCGACTATCACGAGTGAGGACATGGACGCCCTGGTCGTCTCCGGTGAGACAAGGACCGGCGGCGAGGCGGTAAACTCGAAGCGGCAGGAGCGCGGCTGGCATCCCCTCGAGATCTTTGAAGTCGACGTCCTCGACGCCGAGGAAATAAGCGATGACCAACCGACCAAGACGCAGGACTTCACCGCGAAGATAAGCAGCACAGCGATTCGGAAACAAAAAGCCGAGGCCAGAGGGCGTATATAGCTATATATGTTTACCTGTCTCTATCTATGTATTTATTCATCAATACCGAGCCTGCCTGCCCGTATTCTATATGGAAAATAAGACCGCTATCAAGTTCGACAATCTACACCAGCAACGTCTGCCCCCCATCAATCAGCAGATCGGCCCCCGTGATGTAACTCCCCGCGCGACTCGCCAGCATGACGACAGCGCCGGATAGCTCGTCCGGAGACCCCATCCTGCCCATGGGACACCGAGCGAGCCATTCGCGCCGCGCATACTCGAGCCCGGGGCCCTCGTTGAGGATCGTGTCCATGTACCCCGGCGAAATACAGTTGACGCGGATGCCGTGCACAGCCCACTCGGCGGCGAGGCTCTTCACCAACGCCCGCACGCCGGCCTTGGACACGTTGTACGGAGCCTGCGGCTGCGGGTAGTTGACGCCGTGGGCCGAGATGCTCGCCACGAAGACCATACTGCCTCCTCGGCCCCCAGCGATCATGCGCCGCGCAACGGCGGTGGCGACGACGGCGCCGCCCACCGTGTTCACGGACAGCACGCGCGCCCAGCCCGCGGAGTCGAAGTAGAGCGCGTGAGCGCAGGACACGATGCCCGCGAAGTTGAGAAGGATATCTATGCCTCCTCCCATACCTTTGCCGTCCCCCCTTATCTTCTCCCCTGCTTCTCCTCCCCCGACAGCAAACCGCTCCTCCGCGCTCCGCACGGCCTCTTCGACGGCGGCCTCATCCGTGATATCCAGCCTCAGAAACCCGATCATGGCCTCCGGGAACTCGGCCCTTAGCGCCGCCATCCGAGGCTCCGCCTCGGCGGGGCCCAGCAGGTCGAACACCATCAGCCCGCGCAGCCCATGTTCCAGCAGCGCGCGGCACACGGCCGCCCCCAGGTCCCCGGCCCCGCCCGTCACCACAGCATTCTTGCCGTGCAGCCCGAAGCGCCGCGCGGCGCGCTCGGCGGGCGTCGCGTTGTGGGGCGGGGGCACCGGAGGTGCCGTCAGGGATCCCGGCCCGCCCGTGCCCAGTGTCATCTGCGGTATCTGCCGGGATGTGAGGGAGGACCGATCGGTTATCATTATGGGCCGTCCCTTGGTTTGGAGTTGTTTGGTTACTTATATTTCCCCTACTTTTTCCCGTCGGAGTTTACCTAGTTTCTTTTTTTTCTTCCTTTTATTTTTTTCCCCCCTTCGTTCCTTTTGAGTCCGGAACTAGTCCCTTTTCAGGGAAAATGGTAGCACAAAGTAAAAGGCAGGAAACTAGCAGTGAGGTAGCAGTAGAGATGACCATTAACGCCTGTCCTTCCTAAATATCCGGAGAAATGAAACCCCCATTATATAGCCCTAAGACCCCTGCCCAGAAGGTTCCACCGTATCCCGACCTTAGCACCTGACATCCCTAGGCTCCTAGCTTACAGGGCTTTAATGAAGCCGTATCTGGTCCGGCCTGTCGTTGAGTGGTTTATACTCTCCGTGGTGTGCTCGGTTAAGCTACTACTTACATCACTGCTTGCGTGTCGTGTGGAGACTGGAGGTCCCATATGCATCTCGTGAGAGGCTGGACCGATGCTGAGGGACTCCTGCATGGGGAAAGGGCGACTTATATTCGGCCGCGATCTTTCCCTACTGCCTATCGTGAGTTAAAGCAATGCGCTATAGGAACACCCCTCGGTTCACCCCATAAAAACCTCACTATTAACTGATTTTACTCCTGGACTTCTCGGTAGCGTTCTCAGCAACTGACAAAACATGAACGAGATGATACCCCGAAACGCCAGACGTCTTCGGCCATGGACGTACAATTACTAGTTACTGAACACCCATTACGGCCGGGCAGCATTCCCATCTCAGAGGGAAAGCGCCGAGTAAATCATCCGCAAGAACTGTTCCATGGTATAGTAAGCTTGGTAGTTACGAGTATGAACAAGAGACGAAATGCTCCCATTATCACAAATATTATCTTTGAACAACCCAAATCTCTTTTAGTCGGCTGCAGGCTTCTTCGCCGGTAGAGTCTTTCAATTATGACTGCCCACATACAGGAATTCTCTCTTGCAAACGGGACACGTGCGTATCCTGATCAAGCATTCTAGGCGATGGCCCGATTGACCAATCTTCACGTAAGACTCCGCCACTAGGTGGGGGGTGCAGTGCGTAATGCAAATAATCTTCATAGTTTTGCCTGTCTACTCCTATAACTCATTCTCTGTCGCTGGACGTGGGGCTTGTTTCATTTGCCGCGGTTCTCAGGTTGCTCAATGTAATTCGTCTCTACAGAATGAAGTGAGAGCCTGATGTGTAGCCAAATTCATGTCGCACCTTTCCTAACGCAGTTGCTCCTTTGACCCGGCCTTCTGTGTCTGGGCTGCTGTACTGTGACTGCTGATAATGCGTGTGCTATTTCGGACAGCGGAGTTATTAATAACCTAACAACGGCATCCGGGTCATTCGTATGATAATGGTTGAAATCGGTTGGGTGTCTTGGTTCCGAGAATCGGCCTATCATATTAATATACTAACCTTGGTTATTTCCTCTGTTGGAAACGTAGTGCAACTTACTCGGATACCGTACGTACCCCCAACAGACGGAACAAACTCATCAGCCGATCTCAAGCCAAGGGAATAAAAGGCTACAGCAGCAAACGGTATACTCCAGATGCAGCTCCCCAGGCTAGGGTTTAGCAGCCTTCATGTAGTTCTTGTGAGCCTCCACTTCACTATGGAATGGCATATCTTCCTGCCTCGCGGCTTGGCCGGCAGGCAGGGTGGAAGGAGGCTTGGGATCTTGCCGTCCGAAAAGTTCGTCCCGTTCCTTCTCGTGGTGAAATTTAGCATGCATCTTTAGGGTGTAGTCGCTGAAGCTTGTCTCGACGAACTCCGAGAGGTCCCTCGCTTGGCCGGTCTGCATCATCTCGGATACCTAATCACAGACAAGATGGAAGCCTTCGGCTTGGGCTTTCTGGAGAGTCTATCGAGTGCTGAAGGCGAAATCTGGCGATCTGTGCGTACAAACCTCGGTCTCCACTCCCTGATCGGTTTTCACCTTTTCCAGCCAGAAGTTCAAGTTGTTCGCAATGGACAGGCGATAAGGGAGAACGTATAGTTCGAATGGAACGCTCGCTGGCAGGCGGACGCGAAACTTTGGCGGGTTCATGGGCTCCTGTTCGAGTGACTTGTCTAACTTGGCGGTCTCTGGTCGTTGTGGTTTTTGGTTGCTTTTTCCAACTCGTCCATCGCTAGGAGCCATGACGCCAGCTTTGAGGGGAGTTTGACGGTTAATTTCAGATATGTCCTTTGATGGAGCTGGTGAGACTAGTAAAGTTGTGTCAGGAGATTGAGAAGCCGAAACATCCAAGCGAGTCTTCTCCAGCAGTGGGGCCTCTTTCTTGGGGACGGGTTTCCTGTCGGGACTTGGTCCGGGACCTTGAACAGGACGCTGGGTGGCAGTTGAAAACTGGGGTTTTGGGGTCGGGGTAGAAGGGAGCTTTGAGGTAGGATGCATCGGGGTTGAAGGAGCTGTAGGGACTGAATCACTTCGCCTTCATTTCCCAAGTCTTGCCTACGAGCTGCCCCCGGATTCGGCTGAACCGAAGAATTCGTTGTTGTCGGCGGCTTAGGGGCGCTTCGCGGAGTTTGCACATAAATAATGCCTACTTGGTATAGAAGCTTTCAAGACTGGAGGTTTTGAGATCCAAAAATGGCATCCTCCATGCCACGCGCGACCCACAAAGTGAACTCATCACGTAACCCTTGCCCCATAAAAATTGGACGGTATCGTTAAATAAGGTCGTTTTTATAACCGTTACTTTATCAAACGTAAGTTTGAAGGAAATTAAGTTTATATAGTAAAATGTAAGTTTTTAAACATTAATATTATTATATAATAATGTATTACATAAGTAAGTTAGTTATATAAGTAAGTTAGTTACATAAGTAAGTTAGTTACATAAGTAAGTTAGTTACATAAGTAAGTTGGTTATTTTTTAGCATTTTTTATTTTTTAGCATTTTTTATTTTTTAGCATTTTTTAAAAACAAATTTAAATAAAATAACTATAATGTAAGAAATTAATTTAAATTAATCGGATTTTTCATTATTAAACGTTTTTACATCCTTTTTATAAGTACGCGCATTATGTCCGAGCTTGCCATAGATGCCATATTTCTGTTTTTTCGCTTAAACTTTTTTGCGATAATTATTTTCGGCCGTTATTAGTTACGATTATTTATTATTATTTTCTTTCGTAATTATAAAAGTTTATATTTTTTATAATAAGTGTTTTTTAAAAAAAACATTTATTTTTAATGTTTTGGCATTTATTAAGGATATGGTTCGTTTTACGTAATAAGTCGAATTTTTTTTTTAAAAAAAAAGCGTTTTCGTATAATAATATTAAGTTATTTTTTATTAAAAATCAACCGTTTTAATTATTTTTGTCGGCGAATTACTTTAGTAATTTTTAATTTGTTTTTGTAAATTACGTTTTTGTTAAGTTATTTTGGTAATGTTTTTAAGAATTTTTATAAGTAGGGAAATAGCGGAATTAATAAAGGTAAGTAAGGAGATAATTAATATAGGTATAATTAAAATTTTTAATTCGAAAAGAACGCGAATAAAATCGAATTAAATAAGTTTCGTTTTTACGAATTCCGATTTAATATTATCGGTTGTTATGGTAATTTTAAATGCGTTACGAAAACCGGCGATAAAATCTTTTTTAATAATATAAGTAATATAATATTGTAAAAAAATTTTAATATATAGCGAATAAGTACGTTTTAATAGGGAAAAATAAAATACGTCGAAAAGTTAAAGTAAATAAGAGAAATTAACGGATATATAAAATATAATAATATTGTAATTAGTGTAAAATTTTTCGAATTTTATCGAATAATAGTTTTCGTAATTATTAAAAATAAGGAAATGTTTCGATTTTTGTGTACGCGTTTATATATATTAATCGAAATGTTAAATTTATTTTAAATTTAATTTTTTTATTAAAAAATCATTTTCGCTTACGAAAATTTTTTAATTAGGTAAAAGTGGGTTATCGGCGAGCTAACAGAAAACGTGATTTTTTCCTATAAGCATAGTAAATAAAGATAGCGTTTAATTTTAAAAGTTAATAATTTGTATTATTATAAATTATTTTTAATTTTTTATTAAGTTTATATAAGTTTTTTATATTTTATAATATTAATAATAATTATGCCGGTTATTATAAAAAAGTTTATTAAGATTTTTATTTCGTAAAAGTTGTAAATATTTTTTTTATAATGTCGTATTTTGCGATTATAGTTTGAATAAGTTTAAATTATTTACGAAATATTTTTAAATTTTTATTACCGTTTAATAAAGTTAAATATCTAATTAATTCCGATACGTCCCGTAATATATTACGTAAGTAATAAATTCGCCATATTTTTAATATGTTAATATTAAATAGGAAACGTTTGCGTATTTAGATTAAAAATTCGTTCGATAATCGATTTTTTTTTAGTTGGCGTTAATTTTCGCCGAATGGAAAAAGTATCGGTTTAGGAAGGTTTGTTGTTAAATCGGTTTTGTAATATAGATGGGGTTATTTTGTATATAGAATTAAGCCGTTTAAAATTAAATTTAAGGTTTTTTTTTATTTTTTGTTTAGATGGTTAGATTTATTTTAGCTTTTTTTTATAAAACGTTTTATATTATTGGTATTAAGAAATAAGCCATTAAAAATAAGTGATTGGAATTGTTAAAAAAGTAACCGACTTACTTATGTAACCGACTTACTTATATAATATGTTATTTTTAATTTATAATAAATAATATATGACATAAGCGAACAGCGCATACAAGCGAGTAGCGCATTTTTATTAACATATCTCATAGTCCCGTATAACTTACTTAAAAGTACTCGGAATTTAATAGAATTTTAAATTAATTTTATAACTAGTTTTATTAAATATATATTAATTTATATCCGAATTTAACTGCTTTTAAAAAAGATATAAATTTATATTTCTTAATTTAATAATAACTTTAGAAAAACTTAATAAATTAGGTTTAAATATTAAACAACGCGTTAAGCCAGTTAACCAACTGTTAAATCTAAACGTACGGGTTTATGTTGGCAGGAGTATCGTGGGAATCTGAGCAATAGAAGACTAATTTAGTCACGTCTCGTAATACCAAGGGTGTCTTGGGTAACGAGGTTGTATTGCAAGCTGTCGCTATCTAACTATGGAATCTAAGGAGAGTATATATCCTTTTCCTGACTCGAGGTACTCGACCAGCTAGATCTTCCCTAGGTGGTCGAGCTGCTTCAAGTTCGTCAAGCCATCCTATCGTCTTGATGGGCTCGAGCCACTGTCACCAATCAAACAGTTTGAGCCCGTCGAGCCAGTCACGTGACCTGGAGTCGGAGTCGGGACCAACTCCTGCACCCTCCGACCGTTTGGGAAGAGCCAAGCTCGCTAGGTCATAACACAACTAGATCAATATAACACATAACTGATGTCCCCTATATCTGACAAGTTCGATTTGGAAGGTTCGCCACCATCGAGAACCGTCCAATTTCTCGACACCCCTAAACGGCTCAGTTTCCCGTTTCTGTGCCTTGATCTCCGATGCAGACTTGTGATTGGTTGGTTGGAGTGCTGGTGATAATTAGAAGGCAGACACCCGGTCAAGAGGTCAGTATATTGAGAAGCTATTAATACTACAAGTTGTCTCTGGCAGACGACACAGCTAGGAAATGTACCTGTAGTTTCCAATGGTCTGAGCTTCGAGATCTGTGGGACCAATTAATTTTGGCCATGGAATAAGTGTAAACTCTTAAGGAAAGTCTAAATCAACCCTTAAACGTACCAACTAATGTCTGACCATCATGCTAGTTAGCAGTGGAGAGGGCCAACCCCGCGACGTATCAAGTTCGACAAAATTTAATAATGTCCTGGAGTATGTCGTCTCTTTTCTTAAAATTGCCTCCGATCTTGCTGATGCCGCCGCTAGTTCTTAAATCGGCTCTTTTGGCGGCCATATCTTTGAAGCCCTTGGGGTTTCTGCCGACTTTGGTGATACCACCGAGGCCAAACATCATGCCCAAGACGCCCATAAGGGCAGACGCAGGATCGTCGACCATGCCGTAGATACCAAAGGCCAGATTCGCTGTCTCGCCGGCGATAAGGGCGATACGGGCCAGGGTGGCGGCGCCGGCAAGCACGGCGCCGATCTCGCCGACGAAGGGCACGACGAAGAGGACGGCGCCGACGATGGTCAGGATCAGCTGCTTGGCCTTGTTGCGCGCCTCCTCCTCTTCCCATTCCTCCTGATCCTCGCCTAGCTCTTTGGCCTCCTTCATGCCCTCGACGGCCTCGCCCAGCATGAAGACGGGCACCGACATGACCTGGACGACGTCGTCGACGGAGCCGCCCCACATGCCCAGCATGATCTCGAGCTTGGTGGACCGGAGGTTGTTCTTGATCTCGTCGATGTTGCCCAGGCCCTCGGTGACGATATCCCTAGGGTTGGCCACCTCGATCTTGTCGTTCTTCTGCGGCAACCCGAACCAGTCCCGCACCCCCGTGCCCGGCGGGCATATGCCTACGCCCTCGACGTCGCAGTACCCGATATCCCGTTCGTGTCCATTGAAGTTGATCCATTCCTCAATCACCCCCGTCTCCTTGAGCAGGCCCGTAAAGAAGCCTTCGCGGTCCCGCAGCGTAAGCGTCATGTCAAACGACCCTTGACTGCGCTCATCGGAGGTGAAATCTAAGCAGTGTCGCGTTTCCGGAAGCATGAGTTCGGGATCCTTTAAGCAATCAAAGACTATAAGTGAGCCAAAAGACCTCTCGTGTCAGTAATCATCTCTACAACGGTTTCTAGGGAAGGGGAAGGGGCTTTTCTTGGATACATGGTAAGAAACTTACATTCCATTCCCTTCGACATGTAATTCTTGATGGCGTACGGCGTAATCCGATTAATGTAGCGAACGTACGCCGCGAACTTGGAATCGTAGCCGTTGTCGACGCGTTTATACTCGGCGTACAGATCGTCCAGCATCTTCTCCAGCACCTGCAGGGCGTATATCTGTCGACAAAACAGGCTCAGGCCGCCGGCGTTGTTCTTGAGGTCCTCGAGGTCCTTGAAAGTGCGGCCGTAATCGCACGCGGTCTTTTCCTCACCCGCCTTGAGGTCGTATTCTTGGCCCTTTCCCCCGTCCTTGAAGTCATATTCGAGATCGATGGCCCAGTCCGATGTGCCGCCAAAGTTGCCGCTTAGATACTCGACGCTGCGGAGGAGGTAGGTCTTGGGCTTCATCCATGACACCCACTCGGTGTCGTCATAGACGATGATGTCGCCCTCCTTGTCCTCGATCTCCTTGATCATCCGCGTGCCGTACAGGTCCGGGTTGGTGTTGCTGTTTTGGATGGCGCGGATCTCGACGTTGGAGATGTAGCCGGCCGTGTCGGTGCATGCGCCCTTGGCAGCCTGCGAGTTCATGTTGTCGCCGAGAAAGAAGCAGTTCGGACCCGTGCACCCTTTCTGGGCCATCTTGAAGCTGCGGCCGTAGAGGGGCATCCCCACGACGACCTTGTGTGACGGTACACCCGCTTTGGTGATCAGGGCGAGGGACAGGTTGACCTCGGTCTCGTTGACGTGGTGGCGCAGACAGTTGCCGGTCGGACATCCGGGGCTCGTCCACTTGTTGCCGGCGTCCCATTGCCCGTGCAGGTCATAGGTCATGTAGATGATGTAGTCGAGGACCCCGGACATGGCCTTGATGGGGAAGTTCTTCAGGTACCAGAACGAGCTGGGTGCGGCAATCGATAAGGTCTTACCCGCGGGCAGCGAGTTGCGGACCGTCCTTAGAAACTTAAGGTAGTTCTCTCCCTCATCAGGAGTGCCTCCCGGCGTCCCAGGTATGTCTGAAGCCTGCAAACGGGTTAGTTTCGAAGGGTCAGACAAAGAGTTCTTTCTCAGTAGGTACTTACGCCGGGGTATTCCCAATCGAAATCTAGGCCATCGAGATTGTGATCGTTCAGGAAGCGGATGACATTCCGTGCCGCCTTCTGCCTGTTCACTTCGGTGGATACCATGATACGGAAGATGGCGTAGGACTCGGCGTTGTTGCTGAAGCTCCAGCCGCCAAACGAGACAATCTTCTTCCCTTTGGACAACTTTTTGAAGCCGTCAAACTGTTCTTGGACCTTGCTCACATCCACCGTCAGCTGGGATGTGAGGTCCGGGAAGGCAAAGTGGATGTGGGTGTAGCCAGTGAAGCTCCAGCCGATGGGCGCAACCTCGGGGATCTTGGAAACGTCCATGTGCAGACACTTTCTCTCCTTGGTGTTCCAGGACTCGAAGTATCCCACGGTGCGGAACTGGTCGGGCCCGTTGGCCGAATGGACAATCTTCATGCCGCAGTTGGAGATACACCCGTTGCTACCTGGTTTGGCGGCCCCGGGCGCCCCCGTGTCGGCCGGCGACTCGATGCAAAAGTCGTCACTGAGCCCGCAGTTGCCCCAGATGTTGCAGCACACGTTGAGGGGACACGGGTTCAGGTCGGCGAGCTTAGTCCCGTTGGTCGGTCTCTCTGTCCCAGGCACCTGGGGCCCGCAGGTGGCGCCCGTGATAGGGTTGGGCATCGGCGGATCGCCTTTACTGAGGCAGATCTTCTGTCCGGGTTGGAGGCCGGTGCAGCCCGTCCAGCCCCAGGTTTGCTTGTTGTAGTCTTCGAGCTTTGTCCAGTTTGAAATCTGATTCGCCGCCGCGATGACGGCGCAGGTATTATCAGCCTTGACCGTGTAGCTCTTGCAGGAGCCGTCCGCGTTCGGCTGGGGTGAGAAGTCGGGCAGGTCGCCGGTGCCGCAACACACGTATTGACCAGATATGATACCGCTGCAGAAATTCGACTTTCCCCCGTTATACTTGATGAGGTCGGCCTCGGAGATCTTGCACTTTTGGGTGAGTGCCCAGCAGCCATCGCCGGGGTCTGCCTTGACGTATTTGCAGGTAGCGCGACGATGAAGCTCTCTTTTGTGCTCGTCGCCGCTGCTGTCGATGCTGGTCGCATCCATGAGAGCAGACATGATGCCGACGGATTTGCCCTTCAGCACCTCCTCCTGGTCGTATTGGGATAGGCATTTTCCGGTGCTCCAGTCGCGGACGATGTCCTGGACCGCCGAGATATTGCCCTTATTATCTGCATAGATGCCAAAGGTCTGGGCGCTGAAAGGCTGGTCGCCACAGATCTGAGCACCAATGCGGCTGGGTACTTTGTCGGCCTTGGCCCTGGCAGCGAAGGAATCTTGCACGATGGTAGCGGCGCTGGTTTTCTCGATCTGTGAACCAACATACAGCCCGACGATAGCCTTGCCGGATTGCGCAAACATGATGGTAGACGCACAGTTGGCTTCAGTCTCAAGGTACCGGATCAAGTTCTCGGTGGCTGCCACCGCGTCCCGCCCGTCTCCATCGGCAGGACCTCCCCAGGCGAGACGGACATCCACCGAGCTACGCTCGGGTGAAGATCCCGGGCTTCCACATGTGGCCGTATGCGAAGAGTTGTGGTGCGTCGCTGGCTCCGTGTTGTTGTTAGAGCCCTCTTGTCTTCCCAGTAGGGGGACTAGACTGCGAATCTCCGTGCGACCGAAATCAGTTACCGTGCAGGCTCTGATGGTGATATGGTGGGTGTCAGGCTGGTTGAGGGGGGTGTGCAGTCCCAAGTCGAACAGCATTTGTTCCTGGCACCAGTCAAGATCGCTGGGGGTGTGATAGTATGTCCAATTGCTGGGCATCTGGCCAACGACGCTACATGCCTGCGGGCAGTTTTCGTAGTTGGACCAGAACAAGCTAGCCAGCGACGTTGGCGCAAAGGCCAAAGAAAGAAAGGACAATCTCCAGAGCGCCCCCATCTTGCAAAGCGATGGACTGGGCCTTCAGGAGATCGTAGGGCAGATGAAAGACTCCAGGAAGTAAGGAAAAGGAACGAGAGTGTGGAAGGCTTGACAATTCCACGACTGGGAGAGAAGTCGCAGAGACGCAACATCATAGAAGTATCAGGTCTTCATGCGCTACCGCATCACGGAATGGATCAACCCCTGAAGTGCAGGAAACTGGCCCCTGAAGGGGTAATCAAAACAGATACCGCCGGTGGGTGGTCCTTTTGGCCCTCACAGGTACACCTCCGGGCATGTTGCACGTGTAGTTCTTGAGTTGGAGTGGGTCACCCCGTGGCAAGGCCTTTTCTGGGCCTCAGTCGACTACCTGGTCCGCGGCACAGCCCCTCATAGATCCTGGAGTCTAGATCCTGGGGACTAGATCCTGGTCTAGATCCTGTTCCTTGCATATCCCCCACATTTCTGTTCCTTGCATATTATCCACAGTTCAGATTGTCATGCGGACGCTTTGGCACAACGCTTTTCAGGTGAATGCTACTCCAGACGATTCCGCGAAGGATTCATGTGCACGAGCTAGCAAGTTTCCTCTCGGTCCTACTACCTAAACGTACAATTCTTGAAATAGAATATTGATATTTCGGAGATGATCTCGGAAGCATTGATATCTCTGCTAAATATTTGTCGCTGCTTTGCATCCCTGGAAACGGTGTATTCCACCACTAGCTCTCCCGCTGCCGAGTATCCCCCCTGCCCGTTATCCCGCTCCCAGTTATCCCATGTTGAGCCACCATTTCTCTGTTTCCTTTCATGATCGCGATGCACCTGAGCTGCCACTCGTCTTTCTCAGTCGTGTTGTTTCGCTTCATTCATCTCTCGTTGCAGTAGATCAACATGAGGCTCACCCGTGCCATATTCTCTCTGGTCGCCGGCCTGACGGCCTGCGTTGAGGCTTCTACAAGAGCGGGTGCCTATCAAAGTAAGTCGGATTATCTCTACACTGAAGATTTGCAACGAAGGACGACGTGGAAGTGGAGGTTGACGGGTTGTTGGAGTGGAAGTTGACAAGTTGCCAGTCATGTTCCTATGGAACGCCTACCAAATCGAAGTCGAAACCTACGGTGCTGGGAACACCTGGACGGCACAGAAGTGTAACTCCGCAAGGGCCTGCACCTTCGACGAATTCATTAAGCACATAGAGATGGCAAGAAACACTGCAGGCTTCCAGGGCACGACTGGCGTAAAGACAACTTCCCTTTATTTTTATTGGAGTTATGCAGGCTGCCGAAATTCCTCCTCCCCTTCCTCAGAGCACGGAAGCTAACTGGGATCTATCACAGGTGGCAGCCAACGCCCGAGAGCTCCCTACCGTTCAAACAGCCGAGCAGTTGAGAACCATCGGTTACAGCTCCACTGTTGATCCTTCCAAGCTTTACCCTTCCGTCTATACCCGCCAGTCCCCCAACCCGACTCTCGGAGAATTGCTGGACACGAGCTTCCAGGCCATTCAGCAGGCAAGACGCGATACCACAAACCCTAACGGTATCGCCAGATTTTTGGCTTTGGCTGGAGAGTCGCTGGATGACTGTATAGAAATGAGAAGAGCGGACCAAGCCGATGCCCTAATAAAAGATTTCAAGGCCGGCGTCAGTTGCCCTGTGCTCCCAAGATGATAAAGAAAGCCTCATGTACTGACGCTGGATGTGCGGACAGATGGCATACTACGGTTACGACGACACCACGTTCGATCTCGAATACAGGAACCCGAAACCTACATTGCCTAACGGAGCCACTTACGACGAAATTGATATCCACGCGACGGTCACAAACCCAAAGAATCAAGCTAACCTCGCATCCTGGACAGGGTTTCAGCAATTCCTCACAGACTATATAAATGGCTATGACAAGCTCGAAGGCGCACCCAAAAAACATGCAACAGCCATCATCGCTCTCCAGGAGTTTTCAATGAAGCTCCAATTTCCAGTAGACACTTGCTAGGTGCGCATTGGGATAATTGGCATCGGGATAACTGGCGAGGGGATAATTGGTAGTGCTTAGTAGTCGTGGAGTGATGTCTTCTTGGGGGGGTTTCTGTTCTCTTTCTGTCATCGCTTCGAATAATGTACCGTAGTTAATCCTATGTGGTGCCGTATTGACTCGAGAAATTGACCTAAAGCTAATGCATGCCAAGACGCTCCACTACCTAGCTTCCCCAGACGGAACAGTTTTTCCCTTTCATTTAATTCGTTGCTCTATTTATAACATCAGACCCACTCTTGAAGAAAAAGGGATAGCTTTAGGTCAATTTCTCGAGTAAATACGTTGCTTTTGGACTCTGACCGTATAAACACTATGTGGTAACGATAGGTGCAAGATAAAAGCCCCGTGACACGAATGTGCCAACGCGCATTTGTGGCTGGAACAATCCAAAGTTTAACGCATGCCCCCGCATTACCTGACGGTCAGGTGACATAATGGCCCCAGAGCCCTGTATCACCCAGAGATTCCAGGCCGACTGGTTAAGGGTATGTTCGGTGCAGCGGCAGAAGAAGGGAAAAGCGACATTTTTGCCCCACCCATTTTGCCCAGGGGTCCATGCCCTCGTTCTAAAGTAGTGAGCAGGGTTATTGCGTCAAAAATCCCACTTCCTTAGAACCCACTTCCGCATTTGGATCTTAGCTTGCCTAAATAGGAAAGGAAAGGTAAGCGCACTATACGACTCGTGCGTAAGGGCCCCCACTGGCGAACCGTCGACCTGGCTAACCGTATCGTGAATTTAACCGCTAGGGGGGTTGCAGGGAGGCGAAGCCCCCCCGGCTTCCTAGCGCAGGCCGAGCCAGCCGTCATACGCCCGGGGCCGGTATGCATGGTCGACGTATAGTCGATGGACCGGTTAACGCTATTAAAACGAGGGCATATTGTGGTTGCCGTGGCGACGCGGCAGCCGTACGTGCTTTTCACCTAATGTACCCCTTAGCGCTTAAAGCTGCTTACGAAAGCAACCCCCTTTCGGCTATTAGCCTTTGGCATCGTCGTTATTTAGTTGTTGCTATTGTCATTAACTCCTAAATCTCAAAATAGCTTTATTAATATATTGTTTTAACAATTCGCTAAAAGATTAAAAAGATAACTAAGTTTTAAGAATATAATTAAAAAAAAGATAATAATAATTTCTCTACTAAAACGAACCCCGAATTCCTTACTATAAGAATTTAACGTTTCGTTATTAAATTTATAAAACTTTCTTATAGTTATATAAACGGCGCGATTATCAAGTACGAAAATTATATAAGAAGTTAAAACTAAACAGTAATAAATAATAATTATTTATTTAAAAAGCTTTCATAAAATTTTAAAAAAGGTTAAATTATTAGTAGCTATAAATAATCATTACAGCTTTTATAAAATACTACTAGGTTTAAGTTATATTATCTAGGCTTAGCTAAATACTGTTAGATAAGTAGCGTAATAAGTGCGTACTTAAAAATCTAGTCTTTTAATATAGTGGCTACGCAATAAATATATAGAAAATCATTACACGATATAACTAAATAGAATTCCTAGTCGAAATTAAAGAACTAATTAAAAGGAAGGGTTTAATTAAGATCTTTAGTAACTAATTATACTTTTAACTTTTAGCGCTCGTTTTTTAAATATATTACGCTTTTTTAATTCTTTAATTCGTTTAATATTTACTACTTCAAATTAACTATCTTAATATCTTTCTTACAGAAAAATTGTATTAAATACGAAAATAATTTAAACGAAATCAAATTTTATTTAAACGGCGCGAAATAACTTTTAAATCTTTTTAATATCTCGTAAGTTTTATCGGGCGAGGATTTTTTTAGTTTTTAATAATTTATTTCCGTATTAATATTATAAAAAGAGGAAAATATAATGTCCGAGCTATCGCAATAACGTTTTTTTGAAACGTAAGCCTCGGAACGAACTACGCCTTTCACTATAACGCACTTTTCGTTAATACGAAAATAAAATATATAAAGTATAACTTTAAAACTAAATTAATTACAAAATAAATAAGTGCTTTACGTTCTCTTTTACGGTTATTCTATTTATAAATTTTAATAATATAACTAATATAATAAAGAAAAACTTATCGAATGATAAAAGTTTTTAAGATAATAACGTTTAATAAAAGGAGATCGCGTTACGGTACGAATAATAAGGTCTCAAAAACGGTCTTTAAATAAATTAAAACACGTAATATAACTTTAAAAAGCTTTATCAGAAAGTAAAAAAGCGTATATAATTAGGTAATATAACTACGAAAGGCGTTAATAAATCTTAAAAAATGTATATTATTAAGTAATATAGCTTTAAAAAATTTTAATAAAAGGTAACGAAGTTATAAAGATATATCTGCTCGTTTTTTCCTTTTATTAAATAATAACAACTTATAATATAACTTCGTTATCAAAAATACTTTTAATATTACGAAATTTAACTTAATTACTATTTTTAAGTATTTCAAGTTATATAATACTTCTGCTAATATAAACCCGTACGTTTAGATTTAGTAGTTAGCTAAATAGCCTAGTCGTTATATAAATCCTTTATTATAATAAGTAAACGTTTTTTTATCCAGCATTAATATAGTAAAAATGTAGCGATATTGTTATTTACTTAATCCTTCGTAATATATATTAGAATTAATTAAGCGTTTAACTTTACTAAGAGGTTAATAAATATAAATTGTATTTAAATCGAAAAATAAGTTAATAAAAAGTTTTAACGTATTATATAAGCGAACGGAATATACAAGCGAGCGGAACAGTCATATAACGCGTAGTATTAATAATATTTAAAAATTTAAAACTTTATAAAATCTAAATACATTTTATTAAATCTGGTAAGCTTATATATTATAACAGTATTTATCTCTTATAAAATTCATAAAACGTTATAGTGTGGATTATGTAATATATTATAAGATAAATTATTTTAGTATTATATTAAACTTACTATTTTTATATTTTTCAATTTATAATTTATAAAGCTTTTTAAAACGTTAACTAATATATAACTAAATTTAAAAGTAATTTAAAAAGTTTCATATTACTATATTTCATTTTTGCCAAGTTATTAATAAATTTAATAGTTTTTCTTTACATTTAAATAATATATCAAATAAGCAAACGAGCTTTTTTTTAGCGTTTATAATAATAAACCTAAATAACTTAATTATAACATATCTAATTAATTTAATCGACAGTATTCTTTTTCGCTAACTATATCTACAGCTTTTTGATAAGTGCACGCATTATATTGTTATTTCTTTTTTCTAATTCGTATACGACGGCTATTATTAACAGTTATTAATAGCACGTTTTTATTACTACCTTTTTTAACGGTTAACAAACTCGCTTATCGTATATAATAAGTATTTTTTTAATTGTAATTCTTTATTTTAATAATTTATATACGTAGGGTCGAATTATTACTTTGATAAATCTTATAATACCACGACGCACTTTTCGACGCGCCTCATAACAAGCCCTATAGCCTTACTTCGTAACCTTACAACGCGCCCTTTAACGCGCCTTCTAATATACCTTTCAACTTTTTAATACGACGTATTTTACGAATGTCTTTTACGTATTAAAACCGTATAAAAAGCGCTTACGTATACAAGTCGAAAATTCGGTCGGTAGTCGTGTTTCTGTCGGTCGGCTTTAATACTTTCGAAATAAAGGTAATATTAGTTTAAACGAGTTAAGAGTTAATCGGTCGTATATAAGTTAGCAAAGAGGAATAGCAATATACGTCCGCAACAAGCCTTGATATAATGCGTGTATTTGTTTAAAAGTTGTAGATATAGTTAGCGAAAAAGAATACCGTCGATCGAATTAATTCAATGTATTGTGGATAAGTTATTTGGATTTATTATTGCAAAGTGCTAAAAAACGGCTCGCTCGCTTAATTAATACATTATATAATTATATTTTAACTAAAAATAATTCAATTTTTATATAATATTATATACGTTTTATAGATACTGTTTTTAACGCGTTTATAAAGTTACAATTAATTTGTTAAATATTAGTTCGAGTATTCTGTGCGCTTATATAACACGTTATATAAAAATATAAAAGTATTTCATATAACGTATTATACGTATAAACGGAATATACGATTAAGCGGAACACTTTTTTTAACAATTTTAACTTCTTATTTTTAATCGTTTATTTCTTAATACTAATATTATGGAACGCTTTATAAAAAAACGAGAATAAATTTAACTGTTTAGGTTTAAAAACGAAAACCGAAATTTAAATACAAAAAGTTTAATTCTATTTATGATATCTCCTATTTTACTTCAAGGTTGCGATGTAACGGTAAACGTACTCGAACCGATATTATTTTTCCTTTATAAAAATTAACGCCGACCGAAAAGCAATCAATTGTCGACTAAATTTTCGATTTAAATATACGAAAGTTTTTTGTTCGGTTTAAATATATTAAAGATATAACTAATTTATTACTTATTTAACGGGTTATAAAATACGTCCAGGTTAATTAAATATTAAGTCTTGTTAAATAGTAAAAAGAATTAAAACGCGTTTAAATCGAAAAATCGATTATTAAAGGATATTATGTGAAAATCTTAAAATATTTTATAAATAATTCGAGCTTGTTCGGGTTATTATCGTAAAATACAGTATAATAAAAAAGATATATAAAATTTCGACGAAAATAAATTTTTAATAAAGTTTTTTTATAATAACGGATATAATAATTATTAATATCGAGAAACGTAAAAAATTAAATAAATTTAATAAAAAAAATAACAAATAAGTTATAATTATTTAAGTTATTAATTTTTAAAGTTAGATTATATTATTACTTATTATTATAATGGGAAATAATTACTTTATAACTTAATTTCGTATTAACTTATTACTAGCAACCGGTTAATAAATTATAGTAAGTAATAATAATTAAATAAAAAATAAATAAAGTTTACAATAAGTTTAATATTTCGATTAATATATTAAAACGCGTACGAAAAAATCGAAAATTTTTTTAATTTTTAACGGCCATAAATATTATTATTTAATCAAACTCGAAAAATATCATATTAATTATAACATTATTATATTTTATATACTTACGTATTTTCATACAAACTTTATCTTTTTGATATATATTTTTTCTTTAAAACGTATTTATTTATTATATATCGAAAATTTCATACGATATTATTATATTTATATCGTTAAAAAATTTCTTTACTGGTTTTTACGATACGTTTAATATTACTATAACGTCCGGTAATATTAAATCTAGATTTATAAAAATTGAATTTATTTCATTCGATTTTAATACCCTTTTTTTCGAATTTAAAATTTCTTTAATTATATTTACACTAACCATTTCTTTATTAATTTCCATCTGTTTTATTTCCTCGCTTATAAAAACTTTTACAAATATCTAAAAAGTAACAAGATAAAAATATTACTTATAGAAAAAGATTGAAAATTATTAAAATAAGTTAATAACAAAAATTATAAAATCGGTTAATTTATTAATTAAAAATTAATTAGTATTTTAGTATAAAGCTAGTTTTTTTAAAAATAAAAGGCCGTTTAATTGCGCTAAATTAATTATATCTTAAGCAAACGTTAAAAGATTAAAAATAAACGTTTCTAAAAAGAAAGAATATTTATTATATAAGAAGGATAAGCTTTTTTAACCAAAAAAAAGAGAGTGGGTAGAAAATACAGCTAATAATAACTAAATTTAATTATTATAAAAGGGTTAAAACGAAAAAACGAAAGTATAACGTTTACGGCAAATTCGAACATAATGCGCGTACTTATAAAAAAGTTGTAAATACGTTTAGCTAAGAAAAATCCGATTAGTTTAAATAGATTTAATATGTAATAGTTAATTAATTAAAGTTTATTATTGCGAAGAGTTAAAAAGTGTCCCGTTTATATGTATAATGCGTTGTAATTTAAACTTATTTAAAATATAATCGTAAAATACGGTATTATAAAAAATATTTATAATATTAATAAAATACACTTTTTAATAAAGCTTTTTATAGTAATAAGTATAATTATTATTAATATTAAAAGATATAAACAAATTTATTAAACCCTTAATAAACTGAAAAAGCTTTTATATTAATATACATTATTAACTTTTAAATTTAACGGTATTTTTACTTATTTTCTTTATTCAATATATTGCTTTTTTTGTTAATTCTTTAATAACCTATCTTTACCTAATTAAAAATAACTACAATTCAATAAACTTTAAGGATAAATAAATTAAATTTATTATTAAAGATAATATTACGTATACTTAAGGCTTAAACCGATTTTTATTTTAAATTATAATAAAAAATTACTTTTCGATAGAAAATAAAAATTATTACAAAATTAATTGTGAGCAGTTGAGGTGATTTTCTGAAAGGGCTTGGTTTGTGGCCCTAGGATTGCAGGAACAAAGCAGGAAGCAGCTATATCTGGCTGCTCTCCCCCCCAGATTGCAGATGAGTAGGCAACCAGGAATCAAGACACCAGCCCACAGATCAAGTGCAACACATCTGCCGACATTAATAATATTATTACATTATATAAAGCCGTTTCATTAAGGCTATATTTTATCTTTTTATATATCTTAATAGCTGTCAGCTTCCTAATAGCCTATAAGAGACTTATTTATATCCCTTAAATGCGTGTACCAGCTCGAGACTCCAGATCTTGTATATGATTTATATTATTTTTAATTAATATTAATATTCTAATAATATATCCGTTGTTTTTAATATTATATACGGTACGACATATTATAATAATATATTTTATCGTAGGAATTCGTTCCGTTACGTTTGAAATAATATTTATAAGCAAACGCGAAACAATTTAAAAAAGTTATTAATATCTCCTACTTACTTTTTAAATTTACTTACTTTCTAAATCCGATTTTCGCTCCTTTAACACCTACTTTTTTTATTAATACTCCCTAATAACTTAACTTATATAACGTGTTTAGAGTTTAATTTAAAATAGGACCGAATTATAAATATCGCTTATAATAAGCTTAAATAGAAGTTATTATAAGCGCTTAGTAAAAAATAACAGTTAGAAAATAAAGTATAATAAAAAGTACCTTATTTACATAAAAGAACGGAGTTAAATCTTACGTCTAAGGTTATTAGCATTAATAAATCCTTAACTTTGTACTAAAAAATAAATAAAAAATAAACTAGCGAAATAAATATTAAACAAAAAAGCTAATAGGAGAAAATCTTATGATTATGAGATATTTTAAATTATAAGTTATACTAATTTAATGAATAAAAGCGATTATCCTTTAGTAAAGATTAAATTAAACATTTTATTAAACGATATTTAATGTTTTAAAACAAGTTATAAAAGTTCTTCAAAATTGTTTATAACGGTATAACATTGTCATCTATAAACTAAAATTAAAAATGAAAATATCGTAAATATGGAGGAGATAGTCGTGTAAAAAAGCGAAACCCGAAAGGGGAGAGTAAATAAAAATATTTTTATTAAATGTAAATTTTAAAAAGTTTTCGGAGTTATAATTTAGGTAACGATAACTAGCGTTATTATAGCTAACAGGCGATGATTAATACCTGTAATAATTTTTACCAGCTTTACTTTTTAAAGGTAATAATTTTTATATTATTTTTTAAATGAAAATAAGTTTTTAATAAGTCGGGTTGGAATAACGTTAAAATCGCTCTTAAATAATTTTAGAAAGTTTATTTTCTCGAAACGAACGAAGTCTTTAAATTTTAGCGACTAGAAACTTTTTATTTTAAATTAATATACTATGTATATTATAATCGAATATAATATATAGCTGTTTAATATCGGGTTATTTATTATGTTAAAGCAATATTATTATAAAAGAAGTTAAGTTTTGACTTTTTTACAGCTTTAACTCCCGTTAATAAGTACCGTTTTTTCGAAGCGTATCGTAAAGTTTTAGAGAAGGTTTTAATTATAAAAGTATATATTCGAGTTTTAAGGCGATAGGTACCTCGCTATTTAACCCGGATAAACCGTTCCAGCACCCGAAGCTAGTCGGAAACCTTTCGCGGTAATAAACCCCCGAGCTAGTTAAGGTTTATCAGCTTTTAAGAGAGTATTTTATAATGTAATATATTTCTAAAAAGAGTAAGAACGTTTAAGAATAACTTCGAGCCATTAATTCGTAAAAGGTCGTTATCCTTTATAATATTCGTATTTTGTTTAAAGAAACTTTTAAGGCCTTAGATCTTAAGTCCGTTAAAATTGCCATCTTATATTATAATAATAAGGATTTAAAGAAGTAATTAAAAACTTTAAAGCTTTAAGGGCGTATTGTAATAATCAAGGATTTTAACGATATATTCCTCAAAATTAAGTAAATTATAAAGATTGAAAAAATTATTAAAGTTTTCGCTAAGAGGTATAAAGAACGGTACGTAAAGAATTTTTTAAAAAAGGCTATAAAAATTAATCGAATATTAATAAAGGATATACTATTTTAGTAGCAATTAAAATAAATTTAAAATATACCGTTTTCGATAAGATATGAAAGAGTGTTATTAGTAATACCCTTGTATTTAATATTATAGACCGATTTAGAAAGTGAGTAAGGGACACTAACTCTTTAATAATATTATAAAACTCGTTATTATTAAGACCGCCTTTACTTGGTAATGGAAAATACGTTATATTATATCAATTAATAGAAATATATAGCTTAAAAAAGAAGCTCGTAAGCGCAGCGATATAATAATATTATTATTATTAATATACCCCAAGTTGTATAAAATTATAATAAGAAATATGCTAATTATAAGAATTAATTAAAAAATCGCACGTAAAAAGTTACCGTTTTACATTTCGGTAATAGAGTGGGTCTTCTTCCACTTACTGAGAAGGTGGTAACTGTTAACTTAATTAGAAAAAATAAAGTATAGCCCTAATAGGATAGCTTATTTTATATATTTGTTTATTTTCTTCTCAGCTTTAACTTTTTAATATTTTTGGTAGTAAAACGCATTTATTTATTTTATTTTATATATTTTATACGACGTTACGTTATTTATATTTTTATGAATAAATTTATCGCCGGCTTTTATACCGCATTTTAAATTATTATAACGATCGAAAATATTAAATCCGGATTCGTAAAAGCTAAACTTATTTTATTCGATTTTAATTGCTTTTTTTTAATTAGAACTTTTATGTATACTTTTATTAACCGTTTTTTATTTATCTTTATTAGCTTTGTGTGACGGCTAGGCTAATTAACCAACTATTAAACCTAAGTCGACGGGTTTATATTGGCAGAGTGCTATAAAAAATTAAGTAATAAAGTAACTTAGTTACGTTTCGTAATACCAAAGGTGTTTTGGATAACGAAGTTGTATTGTAAGCTGTTGTTATTTAACTTAGGAAATAATAAGCGTATATATTTTATTATGACTTACTGGATTACTTTAAGTAAGTTAGTAATTTTATTTATTGGACCATTTTAAGTAAGTTGGTGATCCCACTTATTAGACCATTTTAAGTAAGTTGGTAATTTTACTTACTGGATTACTTTAAGTAAGTTGGTGATTTATTACGTAATTTGACTTATTTGGATCTTATTTCAGTTTAAAGGGACCGTTTTCGAAATTTCTTTCCTGTAAGGTCGTAATACGATTTTTCTTTTCCATAAATTTTACCTTTAAGATTTTTTGCTTTTTTTAGTAAATCCTTTCGTATATGTTTTCGTTATGTTTTTTTGTATTTTTAAACGTCGATTTTCTAGAACCGTTTAACGTTTAGCGTTAATTAACTTAATTAATGTAGAAGGTTTTGACGTTATGCTTTATTTTTTTTATTCCGCGCGATACCTTTAATGCAAAATAATGGAAGAGGTTTTTCGTTATCGGGAATATGTTCGTCACGGTCGTTTTTGTGACGGTACCGGTGTTTCTGTTATTATGATTAATCGTTATGTAGCAGAGGTTCGCCGTTTAAAAAAAAACTAGTTACTAAGTAAGCTTTGGTCGAATTTTTAACGCGTTTTTCCCGTATACGCAAATAGCGATAACATTATTAATCCGAAGGTACGAAATTAATTAATCGTGCTTTTTAATTGTTGGACGAATAAAAGGACGAATTTTTCTTTATAGTAGTTATTTAAGTTTCGGGTGGTTTAAATGTAATTAATTAAAGTACCTTGGATTATGAATTATTATTAGATATTAATTAAAACGTTATCATTCCCGATATTTTAAACGTTGTTAAGAAAATTTTTTTAATAGGCGTTAAGCGCTTATTAAATTTTTAATCGGTTTTCAGAAAGTTTCGGAGTTTAGGTAATTTTTTATTTAACGAAATATTATGTAAATCCGTTAATTTTTCAAACGTCTAGGATTTTTTTGCTTCGTATTTTTATTTATTTTTTATTTCCACTTTATTTTACTTGGTATGTACCTTAATAATGTTTGCGGCTAATTTTAACAAAAATATATGAAAAATTAAATGGAATTTAATTTTAGGTAGTAATTTTAATTAATAGTTGTTATCGGAAATTCTCTTAATAATTTTATAGGAACCGATATACTTAAAATCAAATCTTTTGTTTGGTCGTTTTGTTTAAATCTTTTTAGTAATTAAATAAACCATTTTTCCTTTTGAAAAAGTTAATTCTTTTAATTTTTTCTGGTTATAGTATTTTTTTTATTTAATTACGTACGAACTTAAGTTTTATTTTTATCTTTTAATATAATTATTTAAGTTATTTTGTTGTAAGAATTGTTTTAATATTAAAGGGCCCTTTTTTTTTGTAATTTTCGATAAATTTTAAGGGTAAACCTAAAATTAGTTATAATTAGCGTCGTTTTAATATTTTTATAATAATTAATATTATAAGTTATTTAAGTTACTAATAACTTTTTAATTTAATTATTTTGTTTGTAATTAATGTAACATCGTAAATACGTTTTAAATATTTGATTTTGTCGTTTCGTTTATCTGTTCGTTTAAGGTCGAAACGCGTTAAACAGTTTGTAATTTAAGTTAATTTATGCTATTAGGTTTTGCCAAAACTTGGAGATAAATATCGTACTTTTATTTAAAATAATTTCGTATAATAACCTATATACGTTAAAAATGTTCTTAAAAAAAGATATATACCATTTATTCGGCGTTCGTATCCTTATTATAAAGTAAGAAATAAGAGAATTTTATAAATCGATTAACGATTACGAAAATATTATCATAATATATATCCGTAATTAGGTTTTTTTAATAAAGAAAATTTAATAATAAAATCTATCGTAATAAAATTTTATAATCGTTTTGCGATTAATAATAGTTGTAATTTTCCGTAAGGCTTATATCGTTATACTTTTGCTTTAACGCATATACCGTATTGTCGTATTATCTTTTGTATTATTTTTTTTATTTTCGTAAAACGGTAAAACGTCGTAATTTTTCGAATATTTTTCTAATACCTGGATATTTATATAAGGTATATTTATATATTTTTCGTATAAGGTATTTTCGATATTTTTTTGGTATTTGTACGAATAATAAATTATTTATATTTTATATATATGCATTAAAATCTCGTATTACCTTATACATTTCGGGTAGTATAACTATACTTGTAACGATTTGTCGTAAACGTAAATATCTTTTTATGGTAATATCGAAAATTGCATAATTAACGTTAGTTATTTTCTTTTTAAAATTTGGTCGTTTATTAAATACGTCGGTTTTGCCGTTTTCTAAACCTTAGTGATAAATATTAATAAAGTCGTATTCCGTTAATTTTTTTATATAACGGAATTATTATGTTATAAATTTTCGGGTTGTAGTAAATCGGGTAAGATTTTTATAATTTGTATAAACCTTAATTTGATGTTAGTTACTTTTAAGGAAATATTTAAACTTATAAAACGTTTTAATAATAGCTAGAAATTTTTTATCGGGAATAGCGTATCATAATTTAGGTTTTTATAATTTATATAAAAAAAAGAAATAAAATATAACACTTTTTAATCGTTTTGTTATCTAATTATTACGTTTAAAATATAATCTAACGCGTTGGTTTTTAGCTTTATTAAGCGATTTAGATCGTATATAATTAATATTAGTTAGTTCGTAATTACTTTTTTAAGATATTAAAATGCTTTTTCCGTTTTTAGTATTTATTAAAACTTTTTTCCTTTTTAGATAAATATATTAAAAGGTATTATAATCCAGCTAAAGTTTTTAATAAATTTCCGATAGTAATTAATAAATTTAAGGAAAGTTTGTACTTTCTTAATTATAGTAAATTATGTTTAGTTAAGTATTGCAGTAATTTTCTTAAGGTTTATTTTAATATATTCAGAAGTAATAATATAGCTTAAATATTTAATTTTTTATGTATAAAATTGGCGTTTTTCTGTATTAACTAGCAAATTAACGTTTTGTAATAATTGTAATATTTTATGAATATGTTTTTCGTATTGTTTTTTGGGTTTTAAGAAAATAAAAATATTAAGATATTTTCTAAAGACGTAATTAATTATACGCTAAAAGGTAACAAGTACATTAGTAAATCCTATAAAAGTAACGAGGTATTTGTAAAGGCCGTATTTAATTCGAAACGTTATTTTTTATTTATAGCTTTTTTTAATCCGAATTAGGTTATATTCATCTTTAAGATCAAATATAATAAATTATTACGCTTTATGGAAACGATTTTTTATTTCGTTAATTAAAAATAATAGTATTCGATTTTTAACAGTAATATTATTAAATTGTCAATAATCTATAATTAGTTATAATTTACCGTTTTTTTAAGTACAAAAAATATAGGATAACTAGTTAGTAATTTAAATAATCGAATTTATTCTCTTTTAAGTCGATTTTCTAAATATTTTCGAAATGCTTATAATTCCGTTTCGTTTAAATTATAAATAGAGTAAAATTTGGTAAATACTTTTTTTTAGGGATAATTTTATAATTTTATTCGTTATGTTTTTGTAATTTCGTTTCGAACTTTTTGCTAAATAATTTTTTATATCTATAGTATTGTGGTAATACGTTAATTAATTTTTTTTAATTTTGGGGCCGGTTATTATAAATCGTTATTTAATTACCGTAATTTTGCTTTAATGGTAAAATAATACGTCGGATTTTTTTGTAATACCCTTTTTTTTATATATCTTTTTCCTAAAGGTAGTAAGCTTTTTGTCATATCCTTATGCCGATATTCGTTATTATTTTTAATCGAATATTAAAATTTTTTTCCTTTTGGTTTTTATCGTTAAGCCGTAAAAAAAACTTTACTTAATTAGTTACCTAATCGATTAAGGGGTTATACTAGCGTAACTATATTATTTCTAAACTTATGTCGTAATTTTTAGCGGTATAATATCAAAATTAATAATTATGTTTTTTCTTAATGCAAAAATTTCGAAGTAATTAATTTCGCGTATAACTTTTTTATTGTTATATAGGAATAATTAACTTTCGGCGGTATTCGCAATATAAGGATTTTTCTTATATCTTTATGGCAGTTTAAATCGGTTAACTACTTTAAGCGTAATATAGTTACCTTTTAAAATTCCGTTATTTACTATAACGGTATATTAATATATCTTAATTTGTATTTTTAGGATAATAAGATTTTCGTTATTTCTTATTATTAATAAAATTTTTATTAAGAATTTTTATTATTTTCTTTAGGTTTCGCCTTCCCGCGGTTTTTTTATAAGGGGTTTGGTTTTTTTGGGTAATTTTGTTCGATTTGTTATATTCGTTATCGGAAGTTATTTATCTAATCTTTTAATTATTTAATAATATATTATTATTATTCGGTTTGTTGTTTTAACTTATTAATACGTACTGTATATCTTTTTATATCGTTATAAAATTATATTGTTCGGAATTTTTATATTTCGATTATTTCTTTTAATAGGAATATTTTTTCTATTTATTATCGCATCTTTTAATTTTATTAAGTAAAGTATTTTTTTATAATATAAGTTATTTTTTATATAATGGTATTTTTATCGGTTCTTCATAAATCCTTAATAACTTATTCCAAGTTAGCCAAATAATTTTTCCTTTTTTAAGGATTTTTAATAGTAAATAATTAAAGGTAAAGATGTGTAATTAGTTATTATATAAATAAATCGCGTTTTTTAAGGTATTTTTTTTAAATAAATAATCGTATTTTATATAATAACAAAAAGGGTCCTTCTCTGAGTATAATTATCCCAAGGGCCAGCTATAAAATGTTACTTTTTAATTAATTTTTTTTTAAAAATTAAAAATACGAAAGTAATAATATCATTACTCGTTTTGTTTATTTCGTTCTGTTTAATTAAGAAAATTAATTTTTTTTCGCTATACGAATAATGCGTTTATAAATAAATTACTTCCATATTTTATAATCGGGGTATAATTATTATCGATAGTGAAAAGCGTACTTTCGAATATATCGGTTTAAGATATCAGGGTAAATAATTTTTATCTATCCCTAATATTTTTATAACTACTTCTTTATTTCGTCTTACGATTCGATTATTATCGATTTATGGTATATCATAATAACCGTTTTTCCCTTTATATAATCCGAAAGTTATCCGGTAAGTACCGAAATCCACGGTTTATTTTATTAAGGTTTTTTAAGTAACTTACATTCCTTAGCCCTATAATTTATCTTACCGTAATTCCAACATTCGATACGTTATTTATTTTATTTTTATATAACGTTAATTTTCATAAATCTAGGCTTGATTTTATATGCTATATTTTATCGTTTAAATACGTTAATATTTACATTATAACGTAATTTGTTATTTTTTCTTTTAGCGTTACGAATTTACCAGGTATATTGCCAATTATTGATTTTTACCGTTATTACGATATAATCGGTTAAGTATTATGGTTGATCTTTTTTAAACAACTTTTTTTAGATTTCTTTTTTAAGACCGTCGAAAAAGCAAGCTATTAAAACTTTTTATCCCTAATTAAGTTTCGAAAAAAGCTGGATTAGTTCGTTACCATACTTAAAAGCCGATCTTTTTTATCATAACTATTAAATTTTTATTTCTGCTTTCGTTTTTTCGTTTACTACTTTAAAAACCTTTTATAAAGTTTATTCGAACGTTTTATAATTATTATAAATTCGTATTACTTTAAAGTTCTATTACTTTACGGGCATTATAACGTATTTTTTTATAATAAGTTCGAACCAAATAACCGCATAACCCGAAAATTATCCGGCCGCAAACTTAATTCGTACCGTAAAAATAATAAATCGTACTGGAAAATATCCAAAATACAAACGGCATTAAGTAAGGAATAACTATAATTTAATAAACGTTCTATCAAAAAGTTTAAACTTAAAGGGTTTTAGCATTTTTCCTAATTCCTTATTGGAAATTACCTAAATATACATTTTTCCAAATATTTATCGTACCTATTTTAAAAATATTCGAATAGCTTAAAAAGTCAAAATAAGCTCCGTATTATCCCGTTCGAGTTAAGTAATACGTTAATTTATAAAATCCAAACGTCGAAAATTTTTTTCTTTAGTTAGGGAAAACGTTTGCTTTTTCTCGTCTAAATCCATATTATTATCCTTAAGGACCTTATAAACGGGCTATTTGCTAGTAAACATATTATTAAAGTATTACTTAAAGTTTTACAGTACTATTAAATAAACCCTTGCAACGTATAACGGCTAGGCTAATTAACCAACTATTAAACCTAAATCGACGAGTTTATATTAGCAAAATATTATAAGAAATTAAATAATTAAGTAACTTAATTACATTTCCTAATATCAAAAATACCTTAAATAACGAAATTATATTACAAACTATCATTATTTAACTTAGGGAATAATAAACGTATATATCTTATTATAGCTTATTGGATTACTTTAAGTAAATTAGTAATCTTACTTATTAAACCACTTTAAGTAAGTTGGTAATCCCACTTATTAAACTACTTTAAATAAGTTAGTGATCCCACTTACTGGATTACTTTAAGTGAGTTAGTGATCCATTATGTAACTTGACCCACTTGGATCCTATTTCGGTCTAAAGGGACCGTTCCGAGACCTCCCTCCTATAGGGTCGTAACACTTTGTTATTTCTCTACCTATAAAACTTCTTTTAAATATTATTAAAATGATTTAATTAAAACGTTACTTTAAAGAAAACAAGGATTTGTAAAGTAACTTAGTAATATAAATAATTAAATCGGTTAATTTTTTAATAAAAAATAACTTAATATTTTATATAAAAACTTTTTTCTTTCGATAAAAAACCGGCTGCTTTTACGTAACGAATTACCTTTTTAATAAACGTCGAAGAACTAAAAATAACGTTTTTAAAAAGAAAAGATAATTCTTATAAAAAAGTACAAGCTTTTAAAGCTACGAAAGAAAGTAGTAATAAATGATTATCATTAGTAACGGCTGAAAAAAGTTGTTTATAAAAAGTTCGAAAAAACGGAAATATAACGTTTATAGCAAGCCCGGATATAATACGCGTACTCATAAAAAAGATATAAAAGCATTTAATAATAAAAATCTTAATTAATTCAAGTTAATTTATTACGTGTAATTATTTTTATTTAAATTAGTTACCAAAAAGTAATAAAAAATACCCGACTCGCTTATACAATACGTTAAGTAATAATATTTAAGATTAGTTTCATAATATTCGGTAATTGTATTATTATTTTTAATAATAATATATCTTAAATTAATTACTAATTAGATTTCTTAAAGTATAATTAATATAAATTATTATTATTTTACTAATTACAATAATAATCTTGATCGTTGTTGCTTTTTAGCAGTTGTAATAAGCTAGCTCGTTTAGGTCTAGTTGCTAAGTGTAAATTGCTTAACGTTTCGCAGCTGTTACTTATACAGTCTTATAATAATCGCTTCCTGATAGGTAAAGGCGTTGTGGCTTTTGGAGTTTAATATGGGGGTAAGTGGCGAAAAGCTACAAGCTTCGCGGCCGTTGAGATCCATCGAACAGACCCTATATCAAGCATCCTTGCACCTTCACAACACACTCACCACGACAGTGACAACTAGACCACAAACAACAACCGCTATGTCCACAAACGACTTCCCCAGGTTTCGAGATCTGCCTACGGAGCTGCGACTGAAGATATGGTCGTTCTGCATCCCCGGCCGCCGAGTGTACGAGATGGACGCACCGCTGTCGGACAATCATGTCACCTTCCCGGCCGGAGCTGACCGTCCACGCGAGCTCTGGTCGTCGCCGTCTGGTCGGATTCCAGTGATTTCTCACGTGTGTCGCGAGGCGCGCGAGGCTGTGCTGAAATGTCATCTATATATGACTGGCGAAGAGGCTCAGACGGACGAAGACGGCGTGTCTTACCCGCCATGGAGTACTTGGAACGCAAACCCACCAGTACGGCTCCGCAAGGGCTTCGACGTCGTGCATCTCCATTGGCATAGATCCTACGACCACCATGTCTGGCTCCCCGCCGCCCCGAACCCGTTGCCATCTTTCCGATGGCTGGCCAACCAAGCCGCCGCGGCGTCCGTCAGTGCCGAATTGTTGCATCCCTTCAACCGTGGCCAGGACAATACATTCTTTACCACTACTACGATCGGCCATGAAGAAGTCAAATACTTCAGTCCTCACGTTCTTTACTACGTTGTGTTAGCCATCGTCGAGATCCACATGTCGAACTACGAGGCCGCCCAAGCCCAGGTGTTTGGTGCGCTGGGCGAGGAACCTATCAAGCTGGTCGATCCGAGAGATACCGCAACTGTGGTCAGGTTTCGAGATGCCTGGAGGTGCCACCGGTTGCCTTCGGAGGAGCCAGATCTCGCCGAGTTCTTCTCCCGCACGACTGACTCAGCCGAGGCATACTGCGCAAGTGTGGAGCAGTGGTGCCAAGATCTGGAAAAGGTGTGGATGTGGCACAAGTGCATCGAGCTCAGCGTCCGAGACGATGCTCGCGCTGAAATTTGGCCAGACCCAAACAGGCCAACCGGGGTTCCCTTCACCTTCCCCCTTCCTGCCTTTCCAACCCGGCACATTGACTGGACTTGCCGAGAGCTCAACAGGGAGCACCCATGGGTACAGACACAGCTGGGGCTGATGCCGCGCTTTGAGCCGGCTCTGATGTTTCGCCACTGCAATAAAAAGTGCGGGCTGCCGAGTGAGCCCAGGCCCGGAGGGTTAGCGGCTGTCAGGGGAGGCAGGGCTGTCAGGGGAGGAAGAAATAGGCGGTAGAGAAACATGTGAAGGAATCCTTCAGTGGAGTTTTAATTCAGTTTGTGTAGGATCGGGGTTGCATGTGCTAAAATAACAATGCTTACATACTTTATAATGCATGGCATCTGCAATCTGGATTGTATCGTTCTCGACCTTACTAGTGCTTACATTCTCCAAGATGCATCGTACCAGTATAGACGGATCCCCCGGACCGAAATCCCCATGAAGTGCTAGAGCTTGCGTTGATGCCGGGCCGCTTCGCTACCCAATCCGAACCTAGCAGGAAAATGGGGGTCTCGGTCATTACCGTTCCATATGCCAATGGCAGGTGCAACATTGCCTCCCTGCAAGGCACCAAGCTTAGCACTCCACAGGTTTCCGCAATGTTGGCAACCTTAATGACAGAAACCCCCATACCCCGCTAGGTTGATCATTGGGTCGACTGCCATCAAGTGATAGAACCCGCATACACTCCAGGACTGGATTATTCGTTAGCGCGTGACTGGAAGACAGTGGTCCCAGCCAAAATATCAGGCTTGACGAGAAAACAACCTATTGTAATGCAAAAGGAAAAAAAGGAAAAAAAGGAAAAAAAGGAAAAAAAGGAAAAAAAGGAAAAAAAGGAAAAAAAGGTCACATAAAGAGCATCTTATCAACTACTACTAGAGGTTCTATTTTGAGTGTGATTTTCAGGAAGATTAGTCAGAGTATGGGTGGTACTGGGATGCCCCTGTTACAGTTAGTTGGGGAAGAATAAAGCTACCCACAAACAGGTATTGAACTGTATAACCCGCATCCTCCAGCCCTCTCACTGCACACCCATGCCATGCCATGCACGCGGAAATGTCGTAGTAGCCTCCAAACCAACTGCCCGGGCTCCGCACCTGGACCCTGCATATCTGACCGACATGGCTCCTATGGTTTGGATCGGGTGCCTGGGCCGAGAAGAGTCGATTGCCCGGCCGGAAAACGATATTGCTACGTCTCGGCGTGGGCGTGCGGGGGCTAAAATCAGTTCTTTCTTCGATAACCTCGTACAATACACACGGTCTATTCGCTAAATTTGGAACCTTCTCTGCCTAGAGTAGAGTGTCATGCAGCGAATCAAGTGACCCTCTCTTTTCACATTCTATCATGGTGGAACCTCAAACCTTCCCCCCGCGCCACCACAATGATTTTGAGGCTCTGGCTCGGTGGTATATCATGGACGTCTGGGTAGATGGGTTCTATCGTTTTCTTTCGACACCCGCGCACCTTCAGTCCTGCACAGTCTCGGCATCGGCAAAGATGGCTGTTCGACGTTTGCTTCTTCTGGCTGCTGCCAGCAACTTGGGCTCTGTTCTCGCGGCACCATCTGTGATGAACATCAGGGATGCCGTGCCCCATTACCCTTCTTACCCGAACACGACGCCGTACTGTTCCTGGTGGTGGGATAATGATGGCTCCATATCTTGTGAGGAGATGCCAGATGCCTGGGGTTTCACCTGGGACGATTTTGTGCGATGGGTGAGTTACCTAGCCTTGCTGACCTTGGCCCCATGCAACAAATTGCACAATGTCTCTAACCCATTTCTTAGAACCCGTCTCTAGCTGCTGGCTGTAGCGCCTACAAGACATCTATGTCATTCTGTGAGAGAAACCTTTGACGCCGAAGATGTCGGTCTCCCTTGAAGCCCCAGAACTAACCAGAAGTCTTTTTGTAGGCGTTGAGGCTGCTGATGAGCCCCCGGTGTCCACCACTGCAAAGCCTACCGCCTCCACTTCCAGCAAGACCTCTAGCACGACAACTTCCAGCACCAGCTCGTCGAGCAGCAGCTCTGTCGTGACGACGACAACCCGCCCCACAATCACCAGCACCTCAACCTCGTTAACATCGTCAACCTCGACGAAGACAACCAAGTAAGTTTGCCGTGATTTGATCATTACGCCAATCCCTTTTCTAATTGGTACCTCAGCGGCATCGCCACCCCGACCCCTACCCACCCCGGCATGGTATAAAACTGCGACCGCTTCTACAAGGTGAATACCGGGGACACTTGCGACCGAATCGCCTCCAAGAACGGCATCACAGTAACCGAGTTCCTAAAATGGAACACAAACGTCGGCGGCACAGCTTGTAACGGCCTCTGGGCTAACGCCTACGTCTGCGTGTCTATCGTCGGCCACACTCCCACACCCGTAACCACCGGAAACGGTATCGCCACGCCCACCCCTACCCAGGCCGGCATGGTATCCAACTGTAAGGCCTTCTACAAGGTCGTTTCGGGAGACACGTGCGCGACTATTGCCAGCAAGTACAAGATCACCAGCGCCCAGTTCATCCGCTGGAATCCCGCGGCCAAGTCCGACTGCACCGGGCTCTGGTCCAACACCTACGCCTGCGTTGCTGTTTTGTAAGGGGTGCTTGTACATACTACATACACATTATCCCGTTGGAAAGAGCTCAATCCTGATGGAACACCCACCACTAGTAGTAGTAATAATCCTTAGTAATACACGTATTGCGCGAAACTCCACTGGCAGCTGCGATAGTTCAACCTATATTGACCTCTAAAAAGGCGTACCTAAAACGCAGCCCGCCATACTTACACTTAGTGCTCCTTGTGTTCCCCGGAATCCTTCTATGCTAGTGTCAAAGTCGGGCTGCCCTGATGCGTGGGAACAAGGGAGAATGATGGGGCACCTTTGATGCCTGCTTTAGATGCCACTTTCTTTGATGGTGAAGTGGTGGGCTCTGGACACCACTGCAGTGAGGAGCCCAACCTGGGTCTTTCACTGATATCAATGTGGAATACAGATTGTACTTGTACCTAGCAACAAGTTTGGAGCAAGCATGACTCGGAGCGCAATAAGCATACTCTCTTTGGTTGAGGTTTAGGCTGTTAAGACAGTCTTGTAAGACGATTGGTGTTCAGCCTTGTGATAGCCCCACTGGCAACTTTCGAATGCTTGCGAGCTCTGCCTCCCGGGTCCGCATTCACTCTCTTAACAAAGCGCAAAGCTGGATAGTGAGTGAGTTAGGTAACAAGACCCAGACCACGAACACCAGTGGTATTCCTTTAGCTCGCTTCACATTCAAGTTGACTACTACTGGATATGGTTTGGCTGACGGCCTAATAGCGCAGAGACCTGGAAATACATGTCTGAGTCTTACTTGACAGATCCAGAACTGACCGATAATGCCGCAATCCAGGAATATTTGACACCATCGTTATCCCTATTAGTGCGCGATCGACGAAAACCAACTTCGAACCCTGCCCATCGAGATCCCTCGGCTTAGACAACATCGACCATCTCTCTATCGTCGCAGAGATCTTCCTCCGCCGTTTGACGCGCAGTATTAGCGTTCAGAGAAATATTATGACACGGGAGCGCCTTTCCGGATGGCGCTTGTCCTGGTGGTTGGGAGTGTAGACCCAGAGATCGTAATCGATCGGGTACCCGTAACCCGGACCCGATCGATATCGCCCGATGGTTCCTTGAAGGAGGATATTAAAATATCTGTCGGCAGATGTGTTGCGCTTGATCTGTGGGTTGGTGTCTTGATTCCTGGTTGCCTACTCATCTGCAACTGGGGGGGAGAGCAGCCACATATAGCTGCTTCCTGCTTTGTTCCTTGCAATCCTAGGGCCACAAACCAAGCCCTTTGTTTCCAACAACAAATCCACCGTATCTGCTCACAATATCTAATTAATACTAATGCCTCGAATTAGTTAAACTAGGAGGACGGCTTGATAAGTTCGATAAAGTTCGACCATTATATTAAAATTAAGCCGATCGAATATTTCGAATTCAAAGTAAGATATATACTTTCGTTAATTTCATAATTTAGACAATATCAATTTGCATTTACACTTTCGTTACGTAAATCACAATTCTTATTATAACATGTAATAGAACTTTTATTGCTTAAATTCTTATAATACAACTATTACATAAACATTATAACGAAGGTTTAATAGTTAATTAACCGACAGCCGTAATATTATCTGCGAATTACATAACTGGCAAAAAAAAAAAAAAAAAAAAAATTGAAAACGCCTAATTAATATTAATACGTTAAACTATTTAAGCTTTTAAAAAAATAAATTATTAAAAAGGATTTATATTAACTTTAACATCTGAAGCTAAAAAACGAAATAGGAATGTTCGGTAATTTTACAGTTTAAATTAACATTAATTTATAATAGTAATAATTAAAAACTTAAATTACCCTTAGTTATTTATTATTATCAGACGTAACAAACTCTCATTGCTTAAATTCCTACGATACAACTGCTAACATAAATCGTACAACTAAGGTTTAATAGTTGGTTAACCGAGAGACGTCACAATACGGTACCGGCCGGAGTAGGACGAGCAGATGTTCCGGGCCTTCGACGGTTCCGTTTTTTCTAAAACAGTTGTCCGGTCCCGAGGCCAAAACGGAAGATGGGCGTTAAAATACTAAGGGCGGTCGGGGCTGGTAAAACTGGGAGAGGAAGGTGGGCCGGTGTACGGCCGGGATGAGTCAGCAGATACCGTCGTGCCGCATGTTCGATATTGCATTCTGGTGCAGCTGAGCACTAAGACAGTTCTTGACCAAGGAGCTAAGGTCAGTATCTGGATTTTGGGTACGGGAATTGGCTTTGAGAAAAGGCCAGGCCTCCTCGAGGCGTTTCTGTAATGTACTATTGGCCATCTGCACAGAAGACGATAAATTGTAAACTTCGTCAATATAGAGGTACGTTGACTTTCCGTATTTGGAGGACGTGTAGTTTTATTTGATGGGCAGGGTTCGGATGGTCCCCATATGCGCAAGGAATATGTACCGGTGTAAAGGGTCAAAGCTCTATAAGGACAGTATTGCTGCGGATAATTCCGCAGATTTTGGGCGGTCCAATAAGATTGGTACTCAGCGTAACCCAGAAACCAGATATGAAGGCATCTTAGCGAATACCTTAATCAATGGCTGCCTCAGTAGATACTGAAGATGGATCCCTAGCAACAGCCGACGTGGATGTACTTTTTCTATTTGGAATACCGCGCAATGATACAGAGTCAAGGCTTCCATCCATAGAACGGTCTTAGAGTGTCTTGGATGATGATATGTGTACATAGTGTGACTTCAGGCCCCCGGCTAGAAAGGGACGCCTCCCCATCTAACTCGAACACACCCATTCACCCATAGACGATACCCCGTCCCGGTAGCGGCTGGGATTAGACATACGTAGAGTTTGATATCTCATAGTTGGCAAAATAGATAAGTACAGGCCCTGGAATGCGAAGTAGGCATCTTGGTTCACATTTGGCGCTCTGGTTTTCATTACCCAGGCTTGATTCCGCCAGGACATGATGGAACAAGATGTCCGAACATAAACAATATTATCGCTTGATTAAAGTAAACCTATATAGGGGTTGTAAGATAAGGTGAGAAAGGAGAGGTAGGAATAACACCGAGAAAACCCCGACTGTGTGATCAGAACTGTCATTGGAGAGGTCAAGGTTGGGTGATATTACACTGTTAGAAGTTTAATGGCTAATTAGTAACGCCACCCATACGACTGGTGACAATGGGGCAATGACATTACCTAGAAGGTGGCACAGATGGCCTCACGGCGTAGAATGCCACGACAATATGACGAGGACGGCTGTGACTTAGTGCACTAGAACCTCTATTCTCTACCACACAATAAACAGAAGACCATAATAAGTACTGATATGATGAGGGATCTACTTGGAGTCTTCAGCAACGCATTCACTCTACAGAGCAAGGGAGGGGGCGGGCGGGTTGGGAGAATATTTTTTACTAGAGTTGAAGGTAGACACGTAACATAAGGGGAAATAGGGGCAATACTATAACATCTTGCTAAACGCAAACTTGTCCAGAAGGAGCTGGCGAAGGGATACGACTACTCAATAGTCTCGTATCATGAAACTCTGATTTTACTCCTGTGCTACTACGCAACGCCCATATTCATCGCTCTACTTGACTAGCAGGAAATATAGGGTACCCAAGCCTAGTTAGCTACATAACTAAAGTCATAATAAGCATATAATGGGCGACAATGCGTACAAGAGGAAGGTAAGGAACCCTGAAGGCAAGGAGAAACGAGGAATTGATACAGATCCGATCTGTACTATGCTCTCTATCAGAGCTCAAAGCAACGCGAATCCACTCCACCAAAATCTTTGGTGGGATTGGCGTCTATCCACCGGCATACAGAAATATATAGATGGATTCGGTGATTGGCCATATGGACTGCCACTGGTGAACGTTATGGAGGTCTGAAGGTACATAATTTCCTAGCAGCTTTTATACAAAAGTATGTACCTTCGTACGGACAATAAACCCCAGTTACCCCACCCTTGGATTGTCGAAGCCCAAGGCACATATTTGACCCCTTTTTAATGGAACGTCACAGGTCCACTAAATATGGACAACATGACAATCCACGATAGCTTCAATGGAATGGATGGCCGCAAAAGCTTGAGGCGGAATGGATTGGGCTTGGCAGTTGCGCAACGAATCGGGCCAACGGCGGAGATCGCTTGAGTTGCTTGGACCCCTGCCCTTTATTCTAGCTACCAATAGCCCAGTATCCTCTGCATTCCGTCTCCGATTTCATAATGTAACCGTATCCGGTGGTAAAGATATTGTCATACTTTCCAATGCCCGCCGAGCCGCCTGGACTGCTGGATAACGGTGCTACCGGGCGTACGGCATATCATCAAGCTAGGCGCAATTGTACCAAACGTCACACAGATCATTTATTATAGCGAATGGTCCTTCGCCCGGTCTACCGTGACCTATTGTCACTAGGGTAAACAAGACGGACAAAAGGTTCTTAGAGATCTCTCGTAGATAACTCCAGCGAGCTAAGGGAGTGGGTATCGTGACCCACTTTTCTCCAACGGTTCCTCAGCTCACCTCGCTATCCGGGCCCTATTAACCCTGGCAGTTATAGCTTTAACCATCCCGATTTCCTTGGCGAATGAATTCACGAGCTGGTTCCTCGGGCACGATTACCCCGGCTGGTGGGGAAGCATCACGGAGAATTCAGAGTGGTATCCTCTACACCCCTGGCCCGCTCCGCACCTTCGCGCGATGCAATTCGTGACTGCGTTCCGATGGAAGATCGGATTGGCCGGGATAGAGCTATAGCGATGACGGTCTAGATGCAGAATAGATATTATGGTTCTTGGTGTCGCTAGCTCCAGCATAACCCGAAAATCCACCACCGGACTCAAATTTTCGTTGGAGCCCACGAGGTCTACGCACTTAATTCCGCAAAATCTAGGTTAACTGAGCTGTCCTTCCAGTGAAGTGGTATGGGCTTGCGGTAGATCGGCCTGTTCGGATGGCGTCGTTGAAGAAATTGTTGGCCTTGCTCGGCGTCACCGCGACTATCGGCCGTGTCGTCGCCCAAAATAACTCGACCGAATGGCCGGTGCACGATAATGGCCTGACTACTCTAGTCCAATGGTTCGTCCGGCCTTGACAGAATTTGAATACGCTGTCTAACTCTCTGGCAGGGATCACTACAGCTTCTTTGTGAACGGGCAGCGGCTATTCGTTTTCTCCGGAGAGGTGAGCTTTCTCCTCGAGTGTTTTCCTGTTGGTTGTGTGGAAGGGCTGACTTTAACCTAGTTGCATTACTGGCGGTATCCTGTGTAAGCTACTGCTAGGATTGCTTTCCTCATGATGTATTGCTAATATAATTAACCAAGACCTGAGCTGTGGAGGGATTTGCTAGAGAAGGTCAGGGCTGCAGGGTGAGCTGAATTCTCCCAAAGCCCTTCGTGATAGCTTCTCACTTTCTATCCAGGTTCAATGCATTCTCGATCTATAATCACTGGGGTTGGCATAACCCAGTGCCGGGTGTTCTAGATTTCGAGAGCGGCGCCCATGATTTCACGACGCTCCTGACCCTCGCCAAGGAGCTCGGTATGTACGTGATCATACGTCCGGGTCCCTACATCAACGCCGAGGCCAACGCCGGCGGTTTTCCTCTCTGGGTAACGACCGGGGCCTACGGAGGTCTGCGCAACAATGACCCCCGGTACACTGAAGCGTGGACACCGTACATGACGGAGATGGCGAAGGTGGTCAAGCCGCACCTCATTACCAACGGCGGGAATGCTATCCTATATCAAATCGAGAACGAGTACAGCGAGCAATGGCTCGACATCAAGAACAGAGTCAACAACATCCCTGTGCAGGAGTATTTCGAGCTGATGAAGAATAATGCGTGGGATAACGGCATTGATGTTCCCTTAATGCACAATGCGCCTAATATGGTTTGCCCGGCTGCCCTGGCGTTCGGAGTAGGTTCATGTGCTAATATCTTCTAGAGGGGATTTAGTTGGTCGAAGGATTTCTCCGACGCGAAGGGAAACGTCGATGTGGTCGGTCTCGACAGCTATCCCTCGTGCTGGAGCTGCAATCTCAGCGAATGCACGGGAACCAACGGGGTATATGTGCCATACGTGAGTCTGAGCTAGGAGCTATACCTACAACTGAGTACTGACGGCCCCCAAACAGAAAACTCAAAATTACTACGAGTAGGTGAACAGGACATATAGCCTCTAAGCACGCCATACTAACAAACCCCGGTAAAGTTACTTCACAGTTCAGTCGCCGTAGGTTACCTACTAAAGTAAAAACCAAGCTATGTGCTCCGCTAACGAGGTGTTCTAGAACCCAGCCGAACTTCATGCCGGAGTTCCAAGGAGGATCGTATAACCCCTGGGGTGGACCCCAAGGGGGATGCCCCGGCGACATCGGGGCTGATTTCGCCAACATATTCTACCGAAATCTTATCTATCAGCGGGTTAGCGCCGTCAATCTGTACATGCTGTTTGGTGGGACGTCTTGGGGTTGGCACGCGGCTCCCGTCGTTGGTGAGGAAAGCATTCTGCTATGGTCTACTAGAAGTTGAATGCTGAGCCGGCTACAGCAACGAGCTACGATTACTCCTCGCCGATTTCTGAGTCCCGCAGCATTGGCAGCAAGTACTACGAGACTAAGCTGCTGACGCAATTCACCAGAGGTAGGGGTCACACTCGAATCCCCCTCGTCGACCGAGTTAGGATTTAAAACTAATTGCATGATAGTCGCCAGAGACCTCGCAATGACTGATAGACTGGGAAATGTAAGTCTCATTATTATCATGGGGATTTGGGCGCTAATGTCGGCCAGGACACGACGTACACGAATAACCCAGCCATTACCACGGCTGAACTGCGAAATCCCGAGACTGGAGCCGCCTTCTACGTTGTGATGCATGCTGACTCGACGTCATCAACGCGGGAAACCTTCAAGCTGGATATTCGGACGTCTGGAGGCGAGCGTAAGTCACCTATCAACTTTATCTCGTCAAGGGGCGTTGCTAACATGCACACAAGTCACGGTCCCCCAGTACGGAGGGGACGTGGTCATCAACGGCCACCAAGCGAAGATCCTCGTGACCGACTTCAAGTTCGGCAGCAAGACGCTGCTGTATTCCACCGCCGAAGTCTTGACTTACGCTGTCATAGACGATAAGGAGGTCTTAGTGCTTTGGGTTCCGACTGGGGAGTCGGGAGAGTTCACCGTCTCCGGCGTGAGGACCGCCAGCGTGACTGCCTGCAACGGCTGTGCGAGTGTCGGTATCTACTCAGGACGATCCAATGTCACCATCACTTTCATGCAAAAAGCCGGAAAGAGCATAGTTACCCTCGAGGATGGCTCAAAGGTCGTGCTGCTCGACCGATCGGCTGCCTATCGCTTCTGGTCGCCGAGTTTGAGCGACGATCCAATGCCACCCGCCAACTCAACTGGTAGGATCTCATATTTGGTGCACCAACAATAAGTGCTTCAGCTGATATTTTTCTCCAAGTGCTTGTCCATGGCCCATACCTAGTGCGGTCCGCAGCCATCGACGGTCGGAAACTACACCTCACAGGAGACGTCGCAAACACTACGGCAATTAGCGTGTTCGCTCCTAGATCGATATCTACGGTCACATGGAACGGCAAGAATCTGGAAATCACTTCCCATAAAGGTGGCATCATCACAGCCGTGATCGAGGCGGCACCGTCCTTTGAGTTGCCGCGTCTAGGCGGATGGAAGCAGACAGATGGCCTGCCCGAAATCGCTAAGGACTACGACACAACCGGAGAGGCTTGGATCAGTAAGACTCTGCAATCTTTAGCTAATCCCGATGCGTGATTCTAACATCGTCCCAGCTGCTGACAACTTCAACACGACAAACCCGACCAAACCCGCCGCCAACAACCCCGTGCTCTACGTGGACGACTACGGCATCCACATCGGCGCGCACATCTACCGCGCGACCTTCCCCACGACATCGGAGCCGCCGACTGGGGTGTACGTCAACGCCGTGGGCGGCCTCGCCTTCGGGTACTCGGTCTGGCTGAACTCGCAGTTCATAGGCTCCTGGCTGGGGCGGTCCTGGCTCGACGAGCAGGGGGTTGCGTTCTCGTTCTCAAACGCGACGCTCAACGCCGCGGACGCGGGCGAGGACAACGTCCTCGTCATTGTCATGGACAACTCGGGTCACGACCAGCGTTCCGCCGCCCTGAACCCGCGCGGCATTACGAATGCCACGCTCGTGGGGCCGAGCGGCGACGAATACACCTTCCGCGAGTGGAAGATCGCGGGAGCCGCCGGACTTGGTCGGGGACCTATCGATCCCGTCCGCGGCATCCTCAACGAGGGCGGATTCTACGCGGAGCGCGTCGGCTTACATCTCCCTGGCGCACCGGAGGCGGAGTTCGAGACCGCGGCTACCGGCGGCGACATCCTGCAAGTGGAAGGCGCAGGTGTTAGGGTCTTCCGCACGGTAGTCCCGCTTGATGTGCCAAAGGGGCTGGACGTGTCAATTTCCTTCCGGCTGACCGCGCCTTCGGATGAGACTTTCGTTCCGGCGACGGGCAAGACGAATCAACTCCGCGCATTGCTCTTCGTTAATGGGTATCAGTACGGCCGGTTCAACCCTTACATCGGACACCAGATCGACTTCCCCGTGCCTCCGGGAATCCTGAACTACAATGGCGACAACACCATCGTGGTCAATGTTTGGAGCCAGAGCGCCGACGGCGCCGAGATGAAGGTTGAGTGGAAGGTCGACTACGTTCATGAGACGTCGTATGATATGACCTTCGACGCGTCTTATCTACGACCCGGATGGACTGAGGAGAGACTGGACTGGGCTTGATATAAAGAAGTACGGTGGTTGCGGTGGAACAGACTTGCCCCGCAGCCTTGCCGGTGGTTTATGAACAGCCTTTCTATCAATGACTGCGGGTTGATTAATAAAAACAGACAATTGCATGCTAAGCTTGGTGATAGCTCTTTCTAGCATTCGTAAGGTTATAGTCTTCTATTACCTGGACTGGTGTTCCAGGGGTTAAGCCACCCCTCCATCGTTACGCACTGGGCGGGCATTTGCCGGCACCTACTCTTCATTTTCTCCGCTAAACAAAATCTTGGGGGGGCGCCTACTCTTGCTACCTCCCTATCACCTGAAAGCTGCTTTGCGAGGAAGTGCGACGGAGCAGAATTGCCGTAGTCGATGTCCTTTGATGGGGCAACTTAGCCCGGAGCTGATAGACATGTTCTTTGCCCAGCAAGATATTGACGAACGGGAGCAAGGCATCATCGTAAACCAAACAGTCGGATATTGGTCAAGCGCCGGGCCGGTAGGGTCCCGTAGACTGTCAGCACTCGTCCTCGCCAATGAAATGGAACATCGGATGCAGGGCAGGAGGGAACCGGTTAGTCAGCCCGGGAGGAGCGGCGTTTAATTTAAAGCGAAGAGACATCGAACTCGTATGGGAATGTCTCAACTCCTTACACCATGATGGGTAGTTTCAATCCTCGGTAGAGAATTACTATGCAGGCTTTGCTCAGACTATCGCAGCTCGCTAGGAACAGCTGGTCCCTGAAAACAGAGACCGGTTGAGGTCGTGGACGAAGATAAGCCTCCTGAACAGAAGGATAGCAAGGCTGTGCACGGAACCGGACTTCCCGCCGGACGATATGAAAATCCACAAGCAGGTGCCCTACTGGCTCGCAAAGGGCTGCGACGAACGATTCCTTGACGCCATGTTCGATTGGGGGAGAGAGCCTGTTTACCCCTGAAGGAGGAAGATCATCAAGGCTCTTCAGAGACCGGGACCGGAGCGTGAGGCTAAATCCGATGCCCTTGGCACAGACGACAATATTCCAGCGATTTTAGCTGTATCTTTCCAACAAATGCATGCTTGGGAAACAGGTAGTTGGTGCGTTCGAATTTGGTTCTTTTCGATACGCATGTATTCTTACCTCTAGCTGGGGTAGTTGTAAAGGATCGCTCTTCTCCCAACAGTTGACCTGCTCTGTGGCCGAGAGCTCCTTGCGGGGATACGTACCTAGTAGATAGAGACAGTGCGTCAGTGTTCAAAGGGCCTTGCCGTCGAAGTATTACTAGAAAGGGTAAGTGAGAATTGATTTTCCATCTTCTAATTGGCCCGATTCGTGGTGAATAAATCGAAGCTCTAACGGAGTTTTCAAACACTGGGTGTAGTAGCACCCCTCTCACCATTTATCGGATGCGCATGTGTTTGATAGTGAAGCCATTTCGATAAGCATGCCTTGTGGGAAGTGGCGAGATTGGTAGATGAATGTTGCAGCAAGGTGTGTTTTGTGGGAGATCTGCAGGTATTCAATGGACAAGAAGACTACACCCTTGGCTGGACTACCGTTCCCCCGGGTGTGTGCCCGATCTTTTGATTGCGATAACATTAAATCCTACGTGTATCCTATGCATGCTTCTTCCTCGATTTGTATTAGGTGCAGCGCCGATCGAGTTACACTAATTACGGAGCCATTATTCGTATCGGTCGCCCCCCATGGCAACCATTGGCTCGTTTGGACATGCCAATGTCGCTAATCACTTGCGTTGCATCCGCCGATCATGTCGTGCTCAAATAGTGACGCAAAAACTGGCCAGCAAACTTGATAGGCCTGCCGGGAATGACTTCATGGGGCTCAACGAACTAACACACAGCCTTGCGCTTGGAGGTTATGTATGTCAGCGTTGAGCCAATTCCTGTCTTTGATCCCTTGCCCTTTTCTCCTGCCTCTTCAGCCAAACGCACAACTTGGAACACGTCTACGGAACATGGATGCACATACGATGGACAATTCCGAACGATGCAGGGAGCTTTCTCATCCCTCGCTCCCGCAATTCATCACCGGCTGGTAAGTGGAATTTTCTGGGTGCTCGCCGGACCTCCGGGCGTCTTTATCGGCCGTAAACGCAGCGTTCTAATATGACGGGACGCAGTCTTCTGATGTCATGGCTCCTCGTCAGCTACATACCGCAATGGGCTAGGATCATATCGCGCAAGTCGGCCGAGGGCCTCTCTACCCTGTACATGCTGCTGGGCTCCACGTCGGGCGTCTGCGCCGTCGGCAACATCCTGATGCTACCGTCGAGCCAGGTAGATATCGGCTGCTGCCGGGGCAACTCGCCATTCTCGTGTATCAGTGGCCTGCTCGGCATGCTGCAGGTCGTATTCGGCATCGCCTGCTTCTGGACCGTGCTCTTCCTGTACGTCTTCTACTCGGAAGACGAGGCCGACGCCGAGATGACGGGCCGCCGCCCCTCGCTGTCGGGGCCCGAGCGCACCTTCCGCCGCGCCCGCCACGCTTGGATGGTGCTCCTCCTCGTCTGCGCCTTCGCCTTCGCCGTGCTGGTAGTGTCGGCCCTCATCCGCGTCCTGGGCCCGCAATACGCCCAGGCCTGGGCCGACGGGCTCGGCGTCGCCGTCGCTATCCTCGCCTGCGTCCAGTGGGTCCCGCAGATCCTGACCACCTGGCGCCTGCGTAGCCTCGGCAGTCTCAGCCTGGCCTATCTGTGCCTCAGCGCGCCCTACACCTGGGCCTTCGGCATCAGCCTGGCGGCCCGCTTCGGCCTCGTCGGCTGGAGCACCTGGATCGTCTACCTCCTCGTCGGCGCCATGCAGTTCGTCTTGATCGTCACGGGCGTGGTGTTCTTGATCAGAGAGCGCCGCAATCCCGGAGAAGCCAAGCGGGCGAGCATCCGCGTGGACTTTGCTGAATGGAACAACTCGAGACGGTCCGTCGCTTCCTCGAACATTGCCCCTGATGAGCGCCGTCCGCTTCTTCCGCAGCCCCGAAGCTCGGATGGTCGAAGTCCATCTGCGCAGAGGCGCTAAGAAGGAGGCTCCTAGCTCATCCCGACGCACCATACATATATGGAGTATGCACTCACGGTTGAGATTCGCCTCCTCACGCGTGAGGGGAGCTTGAAAGTGCCGCCGGCTTCGAAGAACGCTTGGTCAGGTACGGTATAGTCTTTGTTGACTTTACAGAACGTAAACCAGAGTAGAGAACGATTCCAGGGGTGTGTGCTTTGTGTAAAATATGTCCTTGTACGAGACTAATGTTATCGACTACAAAAAGATGTTAGATTATGAGCAGTCGCGAAAAAGAGAAACCGATTTGTCGTATATTCCAATATTGTCCTTTAGTCTACTTCCCGGAAATTATCTATCTTTGTCAGTTTCGGGTCATTACACATGGCGTGGATCAAGCTAATTTGAAGTCGAACACACCACAGGTTAACAATTGAATTCGGGTTGAAGTGCCTCTTTGAAAATTTGGTGCTTGACCAAAGCAAACTTGGTGTACGTTCCTGTTTTTGCTGTGGCGGGAATGATAATCCATTAAAAGCAACATCGCTATCACCGAAAGCTACAGACGTATCAGGGAATCTTTTAACAACTTATGTTCTGCCAAGACAATATTTATTAGGGAACTCTGTATCTACTCAGTCCCAGTGTTCGTCTCCGGATCCCTAATACTTTTCTGGCCTGAGATAGTTCTCACCCACCTCCATGCCTCCTAGGAGCGACTGTCCTGTTGTAGTGGGGTATGACGCCGTGGACCCGCAGCTAATCCTCCCCCGACTCACTCCCCGTCCCCTCACATGTGACCGAAGGATTCCCGGACAAGACTTTGATGTCATTGCTAAGGCCCTGGAGATCGAGGTCGTTTAGTTTCTCCGTAAGTGCGTCCATGACCGCGGCCTCGCTCGTTTCCGACGAGGGCTCTTGGCAAAGTCTTCGGACCTCCTGTCTTTTCTGGTCGAACTCCGCCTCCTGCCTGTCAAGATGCGCCTTCCACCTATCGAGGTTCAGCTTCCGTATGTCGAGCCACGCCTTTTGCTTGTCGAGCTTTGCCTTTTGCTTATCGAGGTCCGCCTTCTGCTTGTCGAGGACCGCTTGCTCGCTTCCAAGCACATCCATGTGTTGAGATATCCATCCTCGCTGTTCTTCAATGCTCTGCTGCTGCTTCCTGTAGTCCGCAAGGAGTGCAGAAGCCCCGATGAGAAAATTTGCCTTACTATCCTCATCCATGACATATGCGAGGACGGGCCGTTGGGGTGCGTAGTTTGCTCTGGTTGGATTGGGCGCCTCGCGCGTTGGATCTGTGTCGACGGTCGTGCTTGGTAGTATTTTGGGGGGGGGGGGGGTTTATTTTTGTGGAAATGGCC
>QJNV01000892.1:0-32321 GCA_004155935.1 Monosporascus sp. GIB2
AAAAAAAAAAAAGGGGAGAGAGTGAGAGTCAGTTCGCTGAGTCCTTCGTCTGCTTTACAAATGGGTGTCCGTACGACGCTTAAAATATTTATTATATCCCATTGCATATGCGATCAAAAGCCCATTGCCAGTAGACGCCATCCCTTCCATAGGGAAGAGTGTTAACTTGATGCGGCCAGCAGGAGATTACATTAAAACAGAGAGAAAAAAATGATAAAGGAGGGCCGTACATTAGATATCTTCTTGCTCCCATACATGACCACACGAGCTTTCAGGGGGATTGGTGAGTACCTTACTGATTGGCTGTATAGCTTGTTGAGGGGTTTGCGACTTTGGTCAATACACCACCTGAGTAATGTACAAACATCTGAGCTGTCGATAGCATGATCACTAAGCAGTGGGGACGAATCGGGAGATCTTCATTTAAGGCTAGCTTGTTCTACCCGCATCTAGATCTCTGCCCAACTTCTATCTTGCTGCACAGGTTGTTCTGGAGCTAGCCCCATTAGGTGCGGCTGAGACATGATGTTGGACGAGACATGAACGCCAAACCAATGCGAGGGAGCAACATGGCATGTTGTTCAGCCACAAGCGAAGAATCGCCAAGGACCGTAAGGCAGATTTGATTTCAACCATCCCTTATATTCAAGTTCACTCTTCTTCCTCCCTTCAGCCTTCGTCCTTCTTTCCTATGGATTCTAGAACCGCAATAGATTTTGACGATGCCTTTCGACTTCAAGGCATACGACGCAAAATGCAACGGCTTGACGCCGGAAGAACTCCAACGGGAATGGCAACACTATACGCGCCTTATCTCCGGCGCCTCCACGTCCACGGCTGTCTCCGGCATCGCTGTGCCCTTCACAATGGGGGTCTCTACGATTGGTGTAGCGATGGCTGCACCTGCGATCCATAACGCGCGCAAGAAACGAGAAATTATTGAGAAACATCTTCAGAAACACGGCACGACCCATGTTACTCGTAAACGCGATGTCGTTGGGAGCATGGCCGTGAGCGGGACTATTGGCATTGTCACACTAGGCGTGGGCACTGCGGGCGCCGATGCGGTGGCAACTGCCGGGGCCGAGCATGGGATTTCCGCTGTGGTGGAGAACGAGACGGCCATCAAAATCGTTACGCATGCTGCATTGGACGGGGTGGGGATGGGCATCGAGCATGCTCACACGAACCATCTGAAGAAGAAGGATGCTGTCAAAGCCTTCCAGGCTGCCGGTGTCTTCCAAGCCGTTGAGAATGCTAAAGCGGCCGAGGCTGGTTATTCAATCCAGCCTTACAACCCCCAGAACTTCGCTGCTGGAAGCAGCACCGCTCAAATTAGCTCGCTGCCGCCGCCTCCCCCCTATACTCCTGGAACACAGCAACCCCCTAGCTACTGTGTAACCCCGGGTCATATATACGCATCAGATCCTAAAGCAGTTGGTATGTATACGCAAGGTCCACATGACAGTGGGTATATGGACCCAGCAAATACCGGACAACATCTTTCGCAGCCATATGACCCAAATCATGCCCAGTTTCAACAGAACATGCCGGCAGAAGGTACTACTACCTCAGGGACTCCCTCTATGCAAGGAGTTTTGGAGCCCAATTTTCCCGCACAAACGGATCCGCAAGGTCCCCAGGCAAATTATAGCATGCTATATGCATCGTCTGGGCCCTTGACCCCTATTCAGCAGCCAAGCCAAGCGCAGAATGATCAACCTCAGCAGCAACCTCAGCAGTACACAATTGTTGACTCCCAAGTCGCGGGGGAGCCCCCTTTAGGTCACAACCCAAGCTCCGCGGCGGAGATATATCACATGGAGGCTATGGCAGAATCGCTTCCCCCGCCGGGAACGGATTCAACTTCATTATGCCAACAGCAGCGTAGTGATAGTATTGTCCGGCGGCCACTAGCAAAGCAGCAGCCCCAAGAGCCCCAAAACCATTCTCCCTTGCCCTCCTCGCGACCCGCACAACATGATTGCAGCTCCCAATCGCAGACAGTCAGTCATGACACTGAAATCCCACCGCCTCCTATCACTCGGGCAGGCACCCAATCTCAAGCTAACCTACAGCAGGAGCTCCAGCCCTCCTCAAACCACCAAGCAGACAGGGCAGCTTTGCCGTCTAGTCCTCAGCACTCCCAGGCAAGCGGATTGTCACAGGACATTGCTCAGTCTCCGCCACAGCAGTGTCCAAGTCCTCCAGTACGAGGAATCCAGTTCGACATATCAAGTTTATGTGGCCCGGATATAGGCGCGCCGCTTACCTCTACGGCACAGACTACGGCACCGAATTATGGAGAACACACAACAGCGCCGTCACTCATAGCCCAAGAGCAACCATGCCGAGAAGTTTCGGGGCCGACAGGGCATGAGAATCCCAAAGGGACGCACGGCAACTCTCCGAAACCAGTTCACCAACAGTACACTGACTACATCCAACAACAACAAACAGGGATGTCCGAGGAGAATAATGGTGGCCGTTGGCAACCAGCTCCTCAACTGTACCCTAGCCACGTAAAACAGCAACACATGGGGATGTCTCAAGACAGGCAACATATCTATCCCCAAACGAGTCATCAGCAGCACCCTAGCTGCATACAGCAGCAAGAAACGGGGACTACTCAAGGGGACTACCGGAATTGTGCACAGCCACATCATCAACATCACCCAGGGTATATTCAGCAACAGCAGCAGCAAACAAGAATGTCTCAGGGGGCAACCGGGCACCAGCCACAGCGGCCCCCGGACCCTACCCAGAGGTACTCGCTTCAATCAGGGTTATATATAAGCCCTCTCCCTACACCTTCTCCTCAGTTCACACCGACTGTTAGTCAAGGGGTTCCCTATTTCCCGCCGCCACCTGGACAACCACAGGGGACATATTCACCCGCCCCATTTACTTCGCCTCCTCCTCCAGCTCCCAGAAACTCGATCCAGCGGAAGCCAGTTCAACCATCCACGGTAACCCAGGCCCAGTATCCACCAGTCTCCATCCCGGGACCGTACCGTCCTGTAGCGATTCCCGCATCGTATCATCAAGCGCCCCCATCCGCCCAGCAGCAATATCAACTGGTTAACCCATTGAATTCAAACCCGCAACAGCCGTCGAACCAGATGCATCCTCAGATGTCCGGCTTTCCCCAAAGTCCACTAACACCCCCTGACTCACCTCCACCGGCCGTTCAGTACACCGGCTCAAGCTATTTCCCGGCGGTGACCAACCACCAGTATCAAAACATGTATCCGACGTATCAACGTTGAAACGGATGTAAAGGCGGACAGATAGAGCATGTGTGGGCTCCGAAACCAATTATTCGAGGCTTTCGGGGGCCGCCACCAAAACGATTACGTGAGTGTACTGATAGCCTTGGGCTGGATATTGAAGGCTTCCTAGTGCTTAATCTGATACATGATGACAGAAACGTAATATCCTCTCAGTATTCTTCAAAAGTCAAAGTATGGCAATAGGCCTTGAGTCTGAGATTCAAGAGATAGGGAGCTAGTTTAAAACATGAATAGTAGCTTCTAAGGTCTGGCTGACAGCCTCAAGGATATGCGGCGGCCTATACTCGCAGCCATGAAAACGCTGGCAATGTAAAATAACCTAGGTTAAGCATAGATACGGAAGGTATTCGCCATATCTTGGTATTAGGTTTAGAGATAAACGTTTGCATTGTTACCAATCTTAAACACCATAAGCTAATATATCAATCCTGAGCTGCTCGCGTCTAGGGATGCACCGTCTACCATGATGCATCTCTAACTAACCTGGTCCTAGTGACTGGATATCCTAAAAAACAAATTGAAGCCACTGTTCTACTTGGATGTCTAGGTGAAACAAATCCTACGCCTGAAAATGCTTGCCGCTCTGTTCCCACTTCCTCACAATCTGTATCCTGTAGACGACCCGTATTTCGCAAGAATGTGACCCCCCGGAAAATCAAAACATGATGCTGCAAAGGGAAGGTTGGAGAATTGTTTAGTGATCCTCAACGTCCTCGTCCCGCCCGGGGTACATGATGTCTTGGACTATGACCGCCCGGATCTGTGAGTAGAGCACGAAGCAGTACGTAAAAAACAAGCAGATCGACATGCCAGTCACAGTCCATAGGATGGGGGTGCTGCCTAGCGCGTTGCCGATAGATGCCGTCGCCAGTATGAACCCGGTGTTTGGGAACACCATCGCCCACCAGCCAAGGTGGAAGTATTTAGGCCGCGAGGAAAGAACCGCAATGGCGGCGATGAAGAACCACCACAGTGCCAGGGCCCACAGGAACACGGCGACGATAATGGCGAACGTCCGGATCATGGGCGCATCAGGGGTTCCGTCAAGCTCAATGTCCAGTGTATCAGGGAGTCCCTTTGACATGCCAATGAGTGCCAAGGCCGTGAACGATGGCGGGCCGGCGTTCATAAAGAGGCCGGGCCGGTGTTCCCGGTTCGGTAGACCTGCAAGTTATGTCAGCACACAGCGCCTTCAACTGGCTTTCTTTTACGAGAAGTAACTAACCCGCTTGCATCAGACGTCCGACCATGTGCGAGTACATCATCATGGCGATTAGCATGCCCAGCCCCTGACAAGTCGTGCCAGCAGTCACGATGGAAAGGGCATCAAGATGTGGCTGAGTTTCCGCGATGACCGAAGCGATGGTTCCGGAGAGCATGATGGGAAAGATCGGAAGGATCCAAGTTGGCATCATGGTCTTCAACTCAAAGTTGTGCGCGGCGAAGACGAAGCTATACTGGCCGACCGCCACTAAGAGCGTGACTGCCACATAACTCCAGAAGGCTGCCTTGATGACCCATATCCATACCGCGTTATCCTCGGGAAGAGCGTATCGTTGGGTGCTTGTTATAAGAGTGGCGATGGACAGAAAGAAGGTGGGAAAGAAGAACCCCTCGCGAGGGTGTGTGATCGAACTATAAAAGTCACCGGGATGAAGAAGGAAACGGGCGACCATGGTAGCAGTGATCAATATGAAGATGATGAGGTTCAAGATATAGACGAACAATCCGAAGCCGAGAAGACCAGGGAACTTATGAGGCTGAACGAATATCAGGAGTGACAGGCCACCAGTGCTCATGGATAGTGTATACCAAGCCCAAGTGAAATGGTGAACTCGGTCTCGGAATTTCAGCTTAGGTCGGTTCGGGTCGTATATGTCAATATAACCATGACCTTCTTTGCCTTCATGTATCGTGGGAGCGGCCGAGCTGGGTTGTGAGTCCATGGCGTAAACCATAGATCGCCCCGCTTCTAGGCGATACTGGTCTGGCTCGGCTGAAGACTGTCTCGGGTTGTGAGAAGCCATCTGGAAGAAGCCAGAAGCTCAAAAAGGGTGCGTGGTGTTCCGGTGCGTGCTGGGAGATAAGTCAGTGAGAGAATAGACTCAGATACACGGTTCTGTGAATCGCTACACGTTTGCTAAAGAGAAAATCATCAAGTTAAAGAGGGCAATGAAGAAGTGAATGGGTCCTTAATGGTAATGAAAAGTGTGAATGTAGGACAACAGAGAAGTGTTCGAGTCTCTTCTATATGAGGGCACCTTGTGCCGGGAGACCTCGACGGAGCGAGTGGTGTGTCGACCATATTGCGCGCCCATTTGTGGCATATAGGCCTTGGCATCATTAGGAGATTGATGCCAAGAAGAAACGACAAGAGTCTATTATGAAACATGTGTGCAAAACACATATACTTGCAAGGAATACTTTGACAGGCACGGATCTTCGCCGCTAAACTAAGCCCGGATTTGAATCATTGACAAGTCGTGAGCCGTGCATGGATTGGGATCTTCGAAGGGCCCTGACTGTTGATATTCAGGAGTGCCGAAAACAAATTGCACCGGTTGAACCGAACAAAAGTTGTGTGTTAAGTCTGATATTTATTAATAAAACAAAGAATTTAAGGAATAAAATACGATTTACAAGGTTTATCATTGTTGAAGTTTAACTTTAAAATTAATTTTTTAAACCTTTTTGGATACTTGCCCGTGTTGTTCACTTCACAGAGTGTATTGCTGCTTGAAGAAAGCTGCAAACTATCTCCGGCGCCGCCTATGTTGAACCTACACTTCCAGGGGTATCCTTCATTAGTTACCCCCACGGTCCCACCACGATTTAAGCAGATTCTCATATAATTTGTATGGGAATACATATACTTCGACGGTTTTGCCACTATTTGCTGCTATTTTTATAGAAACACAGATCGATCCTGGCCGAAACGCTAGTTTGTATCCTGTATATTTTCATAGAAGTTTACATATTGATCTCAGACGGTATATGGCGTTCCGGTGGAGGTAACTAACACAGAGTACCCCTGGGTGTTGTAACGTTAAGGGGTCTCGGTGTTAACATTTCCAGACCCTGGACTGGCCCACTCGGCAATGATATCGAGTCTATCTAGCATTACTTAGCGCCATCCGGGAGCCGCACTATCTAGCACGGGATATTCCCTGTCCGGTCACGATCAAAATAGTTGACACACTTTCTTACGACCCACCAACCGAAAAGTGTGTCAGTTATTTTGATCACAACCTGTCTGTGGTGTCCTCAAAGTCAGAGTAGGCCAGATTACATATAACAGGTCACTCTTATCCGCGTTAAAAGTACTAGTACGTGTAGTAAAGAAGATATAAAGACTTAAAAGCTACTAAGGCAGAGGTAATGGTTCTAGCGCAGGAGTGCCCACGAAGTCAGCACATAAAATCGTTGGAAAATTCTATAATACGACGCATAGATACGATATTTACTGTTTAGATTTCCGTGAAGAGGTTAGGAGGCTCTTGCTTGGGCGATACCCCCTAATATGGAATTGATTGACATAGCGATCGGCCTAAATGTGGGGTCCTCACCGGGCCGGCCGATTGTTGGCTAGCATCGAAGAGTAGCGAGCTAGGCGGCTCGATGATACTTAGGTTTTATCAGCCTTGCGTCTAGTTAGTCTACATGGTACGTCGCATTGGCATTATCAGAGTTGATGAATGGCATTGTAATTAAAAGACGCTCCATGTGGCTAGTACCCTTCGTGAATTAGATCCTTGGGGTTGACGATCCATGTCCTGTGAAAACTTTTTCACGATAAAGCTAGCACTTAGGCATCAATCGTAATTAGATTGAGTATTGGGAAGGCATAGTTCTACTGAATAATACAGGGGTCTCTAGAATCACCACATAAGTACCAGGAGACGGGTGCAGTCTCACTAGTGATTCACTGAGTAGCCATAGTGTGATGGCATCCCCATTGCCCCCGCTTAGATGGGTCTGCAACAAGAATCTCTCCGAAAGGCGGGACATCTACACTCAACTTCGAGAATAAACACGTATGAACCGATAACAATGGCAGGCCGTCTCGGTCTTATCTCCGCAACTCTACACGGACTTGTGTCAGGACGCCCCATAGCAATGTCCAGATCCCTCCTCCCCCGAGATTTGCTCACGATAAGAGACCCAATCTACCAGGCTCCAGACTCTGGCTATCTTGCCTCCCCGGAACTGGTAGGTGACGTGCTCAGCGAAATGAACGGGCCGACCTGTAGGTTGGACGTCTCTGATCGCTTTCACTGGAGTGCCTGTGAACTCCAGTCGCACCGCCACACGTTGGGCCTCCTCGTCGGCGATTAGTGTGTGGACACCGAAGTTGATGTCAGGAATCGCTGTGATCGCGTCTTGCATTAGCTGGCGGTAGTTATCTAGCGCCAGGGCCTTGTTGTTATGGACCACCTGCGGATGGCAGAATATCGGGAGTTTGGACTCCATTGTCCGTTTGTTGATGCAATCGATGTATTCTCTGTAAGTGCTCTCTAGATCACGACTTGGTCTGGTGTCCCCAAATCCACCTGATTGTTTGCTAATGAAATCTGGTGCGCAATCGCCTGTGGAGCCCGAGAGCTGATGGCGAATCGCATCCCGATCCGCTAGCGCGATAGTCTTCGAGAGTTTTCCGTCAACAAACCAGTTCAGACGTTGTTCCATGAACTGAACAGTCTTGCCCGTGGCGTCGAAACAATCGGCGACCTTGGAGGGTTTCCACTTCACGAGGACGGTTGACGCAAGGCGTTGAGTCTTGTCATCCACTGTTACTGCATCTAAGATGATCTCAGAGACACCGCTTGTCCTCGCCTCAGCGGCGTAACTTTCGGGGTTGTGTGCTCTGCCATTGACCTCGCAGCTTTGGTGCATGTATCGTGGGAGATCTTCCCACCTTCCTTCATTGAGGCATCTGACAAGAGACTCGTAAACCGGTCTGATGCTGGCCATCCTGTTTTGCGGTTGTAGTGATTAGTGATTACCTCGCACCGCAGCGGGGGGGCGGGGAGGCGGGGGAAAGCCCAAAACAAATTGTCTAGAAATGCGCTCCTTACAGGCCAGGCACCATGGAGGCTCTGTGGCAAAGAAGGGCGTTGAGGACTGTTGAAGGGCGCAATTTTGATCGACGACTAGTGGATGATCGGGGTTTTAGCGTTATCTACCTACAGACAGGGGTTTATTTTTATTTCGAAACTTTCGGTTCTTCGGTTCAGTTTCATGTCTTGTTCTCATTGCGGTGTACCACGGCTATCGTCCTCTTTCAACGATGAATACAAGCAGCATGGTGTATCGTACAACCGGAAGGTGTTTCGTAAGACAGGAAGACAGTGAGGGAAACGGCCGCTCGTAGATCTCTTCGGGAGCTGCTTGCTTAGAAGTACCTGGAACCGTAGTACAATATTTTATATGGCCAAGCCCTGTGCCGAAGCCTTGGCGACGCCCAGGGGCCCGGAATAAGACCGAGAACATGCGGGATGACATAGGAGAAAATGCCTTGTAGTAATAACTTATAAGGCAAGTGCCGCGAGAGGAATGAAAGACACGACCAGCCAAGCTTCAGCCATGTGGATCTCCATACTAAATGCGGATCCCCTCTAGATGTGGTTAAAGAAAAAAAAAATCTTAGCAGCTGCACGGCCGCCACCACGTGCCGGTTCCCGTTACATGGCTTGCGCCACAGGACACTTGCGTATTGTCATCTTCCAGCACTTGTCAATAGGCATGTGGACGGCATGGCAATTTTGAGGTATAGCTTGGTTAAAACGGGAGGTAGTGCGGCCTTACTACTCGGGCTCCGGAAAATATTTGTAGTACACCCAACCGTCTCCGACATTGGACCCAACCTTTCATAAACATTCCTATATAACTGGCGATTATATAACAAGATTTTGGTGACGTAAGTCTTTCTTGCACCGTATTAAATAACCGAAGCTGGCGATAAGCGTTACGGTTTTTGCAGCTTTCTGCGATATTTCCGGGTTAAGCTAGGAATAAGTTATTTATGATCACTGATACGCCCAACCTGATCAGCTGTCTAGGAGTTCAGCGGCTGCCAATACATCCACCGCTAGCATTTCCTATGCTAATTGTCGGTAGCTATGGTGATTTGAAAGGGCACTGAAAGGGCTTTGATAGGTGGCTCTAGGCTTGTAGGAACAAAATGAGCTAACCGACTATGTCAGTCAGGAGAATCCCACTCTGTAGCTAGTCCCACAACGCTCCCATTCAGTTTGCACCCACAGTCAAAAGAATTGCAACGATCTGCCAACACTAAGACAATAACTCCTTGGCCACCGCAGGGTTCATCATGAACTCGATCCCTTCCTTCCGCCACGTATCATCCTCCACCCATACCTGGGCGGCATTAAAGACCATATTCTTCGGCGTCCGCAAGTCGTAGACAGGCCACTCCGGCAATAGCATCCCCCGCGGACCACCCTGCCTCTCTGGCTCATCCTCCGGGACCCCGTTCGGGTCCAGGTCGTTCACGAAGTTGATATACGCCCGCCCGATCGCCCTCGCCAGCCTCGCGTGCCCGTCGTACTCGGGACTGGGTCCCAGGAGCCCCGAGATGTTCTGGAAGCTGAACGCCACGTTGGCGAAGTGCTTGACGCCATCCCACTCAGGCGCGTTCCAGGGCCGCTGATCAAAGCGGTAGCTGTACACGGGCATGCCGGCGCCGGCATACAGCTCGGCCATGCGGCGTCGGCCAGACGTCATGACGAGGTCGCCGCCGATGGCCGCGGCGCGGCGCCACTGCCGCCCGCGCGTGGGGTGGCGGGTGCAGTTCGTGATTGCGTACGGCGGCGCGCGGCATGGGTCGTCGGGGTACAGCGTGAGCAGCCGGCGGGCCGTCGGCGGTGTGAGTGCGTAGCTGCGCCACGAGAGCATATTGTTGAAGAGGTCCTCCTCGGTGTCCAGCGGCATGCCCGAGACGGAGACGGTGAAGCCTTCGTCTGTGTTGTCGCCCGTCAGCAACGGCACCTTGACGAACTTGCCCTGCTGCATCAGCTGGCTGGGATAGCCCGTCAGGAAGTCCCCGTCGAGCAGCGGGTTCCACACGACGGACGGGTGCGCCGCGAACAGAGTCACCTCGTCAACACCGCGCAGGCAGGCGATGCGATCGTCGGGCGTCACGTCGTTCCAGCACCCGACCGTACGTGTCAGGTTCTCGAACGCGGTGTTGTACCAGCTGAGAGGCTCGACCTGGGCGCCCGTGGGGCCGCCGCTCTCCAGGATGGCGGCCCGGAAGAGGCCGTCGTCGCGGCCGTCGTACGCGAACATGTGGTAGGCGATACTCTGCGCGCCAGCACTCTCGCCCCAGAGCACGACGCGGCGGGGGTCGCCGCCAAACGCGGCGATGTTCTCCTGGATCCAGTGTAGCGCGAGGCGCTGGTCCAAGAGGCCCGCGTTACTGCTGGAGCCCTCGGCGAGCAGCGCCGCGTTCTGCAGGAAGCCGTACATGCCGAGGCGGTAGTTCATGCTGACGGCCACGACGGGCCGGCCCAGGTCCTGGCCCACCTTCACGATGCCCGAGAGATTGTACTGCGGGTCGGCGGCGCTACCGGCGTAGAGGCCGCCGCCGTAGATCCAGACGAGGACCGGTAAGTCGTCGTCTGCCGAGACACCAGCAGGACGGACCACGTTGATGGTTAGGCAGTCTTCCGACAGGTCGAAGTTTGAGCCGTATTGCATGCAGCTGTAGCCATACTGTGTGGCCTTGCGGACGCCTTCAAAGGATGTGTTCAGAGGTTGGGGCCATCTATACCTTAACTCTCCTATCGGTGGCTGCGCATAGGGCATGCCCAGGAAAACATCCTGGTCCCAATCCGAGAGATGTGCCCCTTCATATATCCCGTGTATCGTTTTGGCCTCCGGTGCCGTACTGTTGCCAAGAGAAACCGCTAATAAGGGACCCGCAAGATGGAACACGAGGTATAAGACGGACGCTAATCGATACATCTCGAGGAACGCTGCGACCACGATGCCGGATGCAGTCAAGTAGACGCTGGGAATATTCGCTAGGGCACATCGCGCCCTGATGCTTGTCCCGCAGTCCTACTTTATTTATACTAGCCATGGGTTATTGGACCTTAGCCGCAGTTTCGTGAATCGGCCATATCGATTGGAGGAAGAAAAGAGGCTGCGGGCGATATCTCGATCCAACATTGAACCGCTCGCGGGGTTGCTTGGGCTGGGGTGTGGAGAATTTGACGGGGATATCGTGGGGTATATGGAGAAACTCAGGGGCAAGGGTCACAAAGCGTCATCATATCTAGCCATAAAAGTCTAGGTCATACAAGATCCAACAAAGGCCAGGACGTGGTACACAACCACCTACAAAGATAATAAGTCAATTAGGGTTGCATTATGACATTAAAACCAGCCCTCCACTATGACTTCCGTAAAATCGAATTTCAAGCCGCCACCGCAGCTGGGCGCACACTTTGAGGATTGTGGAAGATGTCGTTCGGGTCCCACTGACTCTTGATTGCACGAAGAGTGTCGATATTTGGGCCCCAATATGACTCTTGTGGGTTCGTCAAAGAAGGATCCACGTACCCGGGGTATGTGGTGAGCGTGTTGGCAGCGCCATTTTGGATAGTATTAGTGATACCACTGACAAAGTCCTTCGTACGTTGGTTTAGGGTCGGGATACCGACGCCGTAGCCCTGACAGAACATGACTTTGTCTCGGTGAGAGTACGCAGTCGCATTCATCGGGACATCGCTGATAGCGCCTCCGGTAGCGTCGAAAATAAGGAACCAGAGCAGTGTTCCGCGATCTGCGCCGTCAATGTAGTTCATCAAGTTGGTAATGGTCTCAGGGGACATCATGTCCTCTCGTCGAAACGCTAAGCTTCGTGCGGTGAAGGCAGACCTTATACTCGAAAGGGAGAGCGCGGCCTCCTCGGCGTGTTTTGCGATTACCGCCATCCAGTCATCAAACACGACCGAAACCTTCCCTTTCGGAATTCTGTCGGGGATTCCAGTGGCTTGGAATTCCTCATCCGTTCCATAGAATGTGCCGCTGATGATAGCTCCAAGTTCGTGCATGGTGAATTCCGTACCAAATCTTCGGTCGAGGTCCGGGTCCATGACAAGTTCCTGCCATTGCCGGAACACGGGACCCAAATCCGCATGCTTAGCGAAGGTGACGGAGTATGAATACTGCACAACACTTCCGGGCTCAGGGCGTGTTTTCATCACGAAGCTGGTAATGATACCGAAGCCGGCACCAGCACCTTTAAGCGCCTATCCTTCGTAAGTCATCAAGTGGGGGAGTTAAGTGAGCTGCCGCCGACGTACAAAGAAGAGGTCACTGTTTTCGGTCTCGCTGGCATTGACGATCGAGCCGTCTGCCGTAACGACTTCGACTCCGATGACGTGGTCTAGGCATGATCCCCACATGCGAGACTCTGGGCCAAGCCCGCCCTATTGCGGTTTTGTCAATATACGTGCTCTTCTTCTACCGTACCCGCTGGGACCTTACAATTGTTGCGTGACCCCCGATACCGACCCCTGGACAGGTCCCATGCGAAATGGCTCTCTTGCCGTTCTCATGAAGTTTCTTGGTCACGTCGTCCAGCTTATGGCCCGCACCAAAGGTGGCTTGCCAGGTGTTGGTGTCTATCGAGAAATCCTGGAAGTTTCTTAGATCGACCACAAGTTCGCCATCCTCTCCGCCGAGACCTATCAAGACAAATCAGATCATGTTTTCCCAACGGGAAGTGCTTCCAGTTGTTCCACGCACCATAGTTCCTGACAGAGCGTTAGTGAACCCGTGGGTGAACGCAGCGTAACACCAAAACTCACGCATAAGAGTGACCGCCGGATTTCGCCTGGACTTTCACGTTATTAGCAGCAGCGCATTTCACGAAACCAGATACATCCTCGGCGGTTTCCGGTCTCGTGACTGCAATCGGCTCAACTTCGATATCAAGGTTGTATCTGTCGACCCAGGAAATCTGATATAGTGGAGTGTTAGGAAAGGCGACACAGTCATCACGCCCATTGCAGACGGAACGGAGACAGTCGGCTAGAGGAGAACTTGGAGTCTGGCCCATGTTGCCAACTCGATTTCATATGACTGAATAACGGCGCATGGGAGTTTGGTTTTCGTCTTAGGGCCTGAAAGCTTGGTGCCTTCGCGCTGAAAAGACACAGATCAAGTCGGCGAATATGAATCCAGAGAGCTAGTCGCAACGAAATGCGTGGGAGATTGCTGCGGAACCTCGGAAAGTCGCAAAGAGAGCACACCGGTGATTTAAATCAGGCTATTGATGTCCCAAGGCCCAAGCAATACGGTTTAAATGCCGTTCATGGCGGGGTTTGCTTACTGGTCAGGGAAGGTGCATGATCACAAACTGGGGTGCACAGGTATGCATGGTAGTCAAGTGGCATCAGGCCAAGGAAACCTTGAGGCATATAACAAAATCAGCTGCTCTCCTGTTCCTGGAATGAGACCAGAATTCCCCAATGATGTTATTGGATGACTAAAAGGGGGTGGTGGCCATGTTAAGCAGGTAAGCAAGTTTTCACGGCGTGGCCGGCCATCCACCCCCCAGGACCAGCCCTGACGAGAGCAAATGGCACATACCACAGGCCTGGAAATTAATTGGACGATCCGGTAAGGTTACTGGCTATGTAGGTAGGCCCTGGCATCTATAATACCCCAACCTATGATCGGCACACGTTTGCCAAAGCAGATGGTGCACGATATACCTACAGCGCAGTTTGATAGTAAGGGATGCTCCGCGGACTCCCCACCTGTTAATGATTTTTCCCTGAGACGGCGACGATGCAAAAGGACATCCTATAGAACATAGATTATGTGCACATAACTTCAATGCCAGTATGTCATAAAGAGGTGTAAGTAGGTAGGTCGGAACGGTCGGAACGGTTGAAACGGTCGTATCGCACCTCTGCTCGTTCGCTCTTCTTGTTTGCCACCGCGGTCGGCCACTAGTTTAGCGGCGCTGTCTTTGCCGGATGCAGCCCGTTTTGTGTCTGGGGAACGCCATCGCTAGTTCCGATTTGCTGGAGAACCTGTTTCTATACTGTAGTATCGTATTTACTCGGGAAATTGACCTAATGCTAATGCATGCTAAGACGCTCCATTACAGTATTTTGAAAAAGTCAACTATATCATTTATTTACACAGAAAATGTTCGAAATTTTCTGTCTCTGCAGTGCCCGACATGTTCCACCTGTCCACCACGTACCATCCCTCTACCACCAACCTTCAACGAACAATACTACCAGCCTCAATTCACTGCGCTTAAGCCGCTGCCGCGTCCCAAGGATTACATATTCGTTTCGGTTGCGACCTTCAATGCGTTAGGCTTTGCGATACATCGCTAAGGCACATTAAAATGACAACCGTAAATGTCTAATTTAAATAAGTGTAATCGTGGCTAGTCTTACTCAACACCTGTGCTTAAAGGGGCTAGTAGTCTGGCACCTATCTGACGGCTAGCATAAGACAGCGCCCAGAAGGATTTCTTTTCGCGGTGTGGTTAAAGCTTAAACTAATGCCTCTGTCTCATCAATCAGACATTCTTAAATCGCTCCTACCATCCTTCTAAGGCAATGCGCCCAGTTAACTGTTGCTGAGAATTGTTATAAGTGCTAGCCTATCGCTATAGGTCGGAAGCTAGTGGGAGCTAAGTGGGGCACTCTAGAAATAGCAAATCTTAAATGTTTTTACTATGTATGGCAGGGTAAAACTTAAGGGGGAATGTTAGCCGCCATTACTTGTTTAGGATGTGTTCGGTGCAGCGGCAGATAAAGGGGAAAGTGATATTTTTGCCCTACATATTTCTATAAAAGATCTATACTTTTCATCCTACGTACCCTCTAGCGCTTAAACTTGTTTATTAAAGCAACTTTTCTTTTAGTTATTTAGTTGTTACTATTACTATTACATTACTACCTTTTAATAATTTAATCTTATAAGCGTTTCTTTTTATTAATTATGTTTAAAATTTGTATAAATACCTAAGATTAATATATAATAGCTATAATATCCACGTTCTTAAACGGTATAATAGTTGTTAGGTATTTATATTTAATAATAGTTTTATAGTACTTGATAATAGTTTTATGGTACTTGATAATAGTTTTATAGCGCTTAATAATAGTTCTATGGCGTTCGATAATAGTTTTAGGGCGTTCGACAATAGTTCTCATAAGATTAACAACTTATCCGTCGAAAGGCAATAAGACGTTGGCTATAATAACTTTTTACTAGCTTCTTTATGACATATTTTTATTCGCTTTATTTATCTAATTAATTTCTTTAAAAAAGCCACCTTAAGCCACACTTATTTTGTATTATAATACAAGTACTAATACCTATTACTATTATAAAGTGTAACTTCGCATTTGATATAACGGAACGTTAAGTGGAATAAATGAATAGTAATATCGTTAACCTCAATACTTAAAGCACCTTCGCGCCTATATTCTATGAAGTAGCGCAACTTTAGGGAGCTTTAGTGGGTCTAGTTGCTGTTCTAGGCTGATTGACCCACTGAAAAATTGTTATGGCTATCGTCTTGTCGCCTTCTGGCGGATAAGATCATAAAGGTTAAAATCAATGTAAGCGGTCGCTGCTTCAATAGCTATTACGGCAGCCTTCCGTCGCGGTCGTTTCTTCAGCGGCTGTGATAAGCTAGCCCGCCTAGGCCTGATTGCCAAGGGTACATTGCTTAGCGTTTCGCAGCCGCTGCTTATAAAGTCTTCCAACGATCGCTTCCTGATAAGGAAAAGCGTTATACTTATATGGAGGCTAGTAGCGAAAAGCTACAAGCTTCGCGGCTGCTGAGATCCATCGAATACACCGTTATATGTAAGATGTTAACAGTCCGGTAGCAACGCTTATAAGTATATTGAGCAACTTTATATATATAAATAGCTATAGCTTCTATGCAATCTGAAGATTGCCTCAGATAGCTCAGGCCTCGCTCGCTTGTAGCTTATATACTACTTTTTTTCTTTAGCCAATTAGAGTGCGTATCCCCGTAACAAGCGAGCGAGGCCTGAGGTGGAGTTGTGCGAAAAGAGGGTCCGTTCTCTGTCTCGCTACTAAAATCGCCAACTTTCCTTCCGTTTCTTTAAAAAAATATTCTTTTTAATTAAGAAAAAATTCGTTAATTAATCCAATCAAGTCTGTTAGTTTGAAAGTTGATATGCGCGTCGAATATAAGCTAATATACGTATAGGAATTTTTTCCGATTTTTAGGATCAAAATTAGGGCCGATACGGTTAAATTTAGGTATGGGAAAATGGGCGACCGCAACGCCCTCATGGCTGCGACGCAACAACTACGGGTCGCATCATGGTGCACCGGGCGTCCTAGGTATTTTTTATAAGGGAAAAGCTCGTATATCAATTTTTTCGGCCGTACGGGCTGTGGTTGTTGCGTCGCAGCCATGAGAAGGTCCCGGACTTGATTAACCGGGACGCCCTCTTTGCTGCGACGCAACAACCACCGGTCGCAACATTTCACCATGGACCTTCCAAGGGTAACTCAGTACAGGCGAAGCCCGTCCAGCTATGCTTTTGGCCGTACGGGTTGTGGTTGTTGCGTCCTTGCCATGAGGGCGTTCCGGATGGGAGGGCTGCGGAGAACGGAAATTTTGTCTTTGATCTTTAATATCTCCGCCAAATTAGCCCCGATTAGAAAGTTTGATATATAGTTAAATAGCTTTTTTAAACTGTATATAATGGTATTTTTATTTATTTATTCAGTAATTTGTGTTGCTGTTCTATGTACGAGTTTCCAAAATAAATTTTCGAAAATTTGTATGAGACTGCGGAGAACGGGGCCAAAAAAATCACAACTTGCTATCAGGCCCTGTTTTTGAGGTTTTGTTGTTTTTGTAGGTCTTTTGTAAGTCGGTACTTAAGGTACAAAGCCCTAGCCATAGCTGCGCCGCAGATCTAGCCACAACCTCAAAAATAGGGCCTAATTTTAGTGAGGTAATCCGAAGAGGACTAATAGGAAATCGAATCTGAACATACTTTCAAGACGATATAAGAGCAATGCCTAGTATCACGCACCTCACGCCTAAGAGCAGCTAAGGGGATAATCATAACTAATAGCCAAGATTGTCTGCCATTTAAAACTAGTTAATTCTTTGCTAATAACAATATTAGAAATCGCCTATCTAGCAGTAAAGAGTTGTATAAGAAAGGACATTACCGTATTTACTTAAAAATTTAATATAAAGCTAATATAAGTTAAAATATACTAATCGAATAAATAAGTTTAAAGTTGAAAGTTATTTTTTTCCTTTAAAAATAAATTAAATATTATAAATAAAATGACGAATAAAATAAAGAGAAAAATTATTCCGTTTACGGAAGCTAGGTAGTGAAGTGTTTTGGCATGCATTAGCTTTAGACCAATTTCTCGAGTAAATACGGTACCTCCGAATGGACGTCTTTCATTGCGGCCAAGTACTTGGTAACAACACCAACTATGCTTACTTCATTGCCTATCAAATGAGTACCTAGGCTATCATAACGACAAATTCCGTTATTATCTACACGGGTCCTGTCTAGCACGCGCTCTTTGGTCAACGGTGCCGAGGTAGTTGAGACCAATCCTACATAAGTCCATATATGCATGATATAACGGCTCACTTCCCGGCCCTCAAGCCCGATGATAGCCGACAACAACGCTAGAAGGCCTATTAACCAGATTTGGAGACTGCTCCAGCGATCAGAGAGGTGCGGGTCCTGCAGTTCCAGTTACTATCAATTGCTTCTCTGGTTGTCATTAAAGACTCTCGTGGGTATAAACGAGGTTAAATGATACGGCTTATGTTTTCAGTTCTCTCTGTTCTTAGACAACAGGCATCACCGCGATACATTGGACCGAAACTGGAAAACTATGCGCATGTGTCGAACCATAGCCACGAGCCCGCATTGGCTCGGGATATCGGAATCTACCTACTGCCCCACGAGTCCCGTCGGGACCTGCAGCGGTGAACTAAGTAGTTCCTAGGTAAGTATGTACGCGTAGGAAGCACTAACGTAGGTGTCAGCTGAGCCGCTATAAGCTAGATGTACTGTAGGGCGTGAGATCGTTGCTTTCGGCTTCCGGGCAGACCTTATAGGTAGGAGAGGGACGCTTCATATTCTCTCTTCCATCATCGTCCACTATCAGTTCTTCTGGCTACCTCGGAAGTCTCTCAACTTTACTGTTCTTTGCCAACTGAAACTACATCCCCCCAGAAGTACACGTGTCTACCTTCACGAGTGCCTCATGGTATCGACTAAGGAGTTACTAGGGAGAATCGTTGAGGGAAGGATACGGGTGTTTCCCAAAGACGAGACACGCGCATTCCATTCTTAAGGTTACCGACAGTTTCACTTTCGAACCGCGCTAAAGGCAAAACAACATTCAAGATTAGAGACACATCTTGGATCTTTGGACTTAAGTGCCTACTCAGTGGCCCGATATCTTTCAAGTCTAGTCTGCACACTTGCAAACAGGACGACCTTAACGGCTGGTCGCGCTTCGTTACTCCGAAGCAACCCCCACCTTCAAATTCCCCCGCAGATCCAGTTTCCGTCTCCAACAGCTCCGCCAAGCTATAGCCACTGGCTATACTTAATAAGGATGTTTCCACGGGCTTTGAAGACTCCACTCGCTCCACCCCCGCTTCGCCGCGGGGGAGACCTTCGCCCACTGTCTTATTACTGCCGTCGGGCATCGAGACTGCCGGGATTCGTGGACCAAAAGGTAATTCCGCCGGCCTTATCCGACAGCGCAACTTATAATGCGCCCTGCAGGTCCTACGGAGGAGGGGCTGGCCGCCCAGTCCACCAGGGCCAGGCTAATGATGGGCACACTGCGGGCGACTCGGCACGCGGTCTGCTGCGTATCCGTCACGCCTCCAATCCGGCTCTGCTTAAAGGTGCCACCATCGCTTGCCAAACGAGGAGATGCTCAACCTTCGCTACACGGCCATGCAGCTCCACTACGCGAAGAGCTCCTATAGCTGCTAGTCAAGGTGCGGCGCGTTCCTTGCAGGTTGCTAAGACTAGGCAAGTCGTTGCTCTAGACTCATCAGACAAAAATCAGAATCGCAATTTCTCGTCATCCAAATCAGATATGTATACGGCTTCGTTTGCTTTCTTCGAAGCGATATGGGAGGCGGGCATCACGCATTGCTTCGTGAACCTGGGATCTGACCACCCTAGTATCATCGAGGCGATGGTGAAAGGGCAACGGGAAAATAGAGACAAATTCCCCCGCATCATCACATGTCCCAACGAGGTAGGCTTAAATGATATGGGTTCCATGGCGCTCTATTCTAGGCACGATAAACCGTTGAGCTGACGAGCGCCTAGATGGTTGCTATGTCCATGGCCGACGGATATGCACGTCTCACCGGGAAGCCGCAGTGCGTGATCGTCCATGTTGACGTCGGGACACAAGGTCTGGGCGCAGCCGTCCATAACTCGAGTACAGGGCGTGCGCCAGTCCTCGTGTTTGCAGGACTAAGCCCCTTCACCCTGGAGGGCGAGATGCGAGGCTCGCGAACGGAGTACATCCACTGGATCCAGGATGTGCCGGACCAGAAGCAGATAATCGGCCAGTACTGCAGGTATTCGGCCGAGATCAAGACGGGCAAGAATATCAAGCAGATGGTGAACCGGGCATTGCAGTTCGCGACCAGCGACCCCCGAGGGCCGGTGCAACTGGTGGGGGCGCGAGAGGTCATGGAGGAGGAGATCACGCCCTATTCGCTCGAACAGGAGGACTGGGACCCCGTCGAGCTGGGCGGACTTACGCCGAAGGCCACGAAGCAGATTGCCGAGGCGCTGGCCGGTGCCGAGAACCCGCTGCTCATCACGGGATACGCCGGGCGGAATCAGAAGATGCCCGGCGCCCTGGTGGAGCTGGCGAATAGCGTCAAGGGGCTGCGTGTGCTGGACACGGGCGGCAGCGACATGTGCTTCCCAGCTTCGCATCCGGCGTGGCTCGGTCTGCGGTTCGGCATCGAGCCCTTCATCGAGAAGGCCGACGTCATCGTTGTCGTCGACTGCGACGTCCCCTGGATTCCTACGCACAACAAACCCCGGAAGGACGCGAAGATCTTCCACATCGACGTCGACCCGCTCAAGCAGATGATGCCGCTGTTCTATGTCCCGGCGCGCCATCGGTACCGAGCGGACCCGCTCGTCTCTGTCGAGCAGATCACGGCCGAAGTTAGCGGATTGACGTCGAAACTTGATGCAGCAGTCACAGATAAGCGGTGGGAGGCGTTGAAGGCCTCGCACAAGGATCTACTGGACACGATTGCGTCGAAGACCAACCCTGCAGAAGACGGCACATTTGGCACGGGACACCTGTGCAGGACATTACGCACCCTCTGCCCGCAAGACACGATCTGGGCTATCGAGGCGGTCACCAACACCGTCTTCGTGCATGATAACCTGCAGCCCGAATTACCCGGCTCGTGGATCAATTGCGGCGGAGGAGGCCTCGGATGGTCTGGCGGCGGCGCACTAGGCATCAAGCTGGCGACGGATGCGGAGAACGGCGGGAAGGGCAAGTTCGTCGTCCAGATCGTGGGAGACGGCTCGTTCCTCTTCTCGGTGCCGGGCAGCGTGTACTGGATCGCCAAGAGGTACGGGATCCCGGTATTGACGGTCGTCTTGAACAACAAAGGTGAGTTCATCTAGACTTCTGTGCCCAGACAATCCCCTACCGTAATCCTCCAATATCCATATAGTGGTCTCTCGGCCGAGGGAAGACCGCAAACTGACTCGGGATGATTAACGTAGGCTGGAACGCGCCGAGGAGGTCCATGCTCCTCGTCCACCCCGACGGCCTGGGCTCCAAGGCCACCAACGAGGAGATCAACATCTCGTTCGACCCGGCGCCGGACTACGCGGGCATCGCCAAGGCTGCCGCCGGAGGAGACTTGTTCGCCGCGCGGGTCGAGAAGGCCGATCAGCTGGAAGACACCATCAAGCAGGCCATCGAGGCGGTCCAGGGCGGGCAGAGCGCCGTGCTGGATTGTAAGGTCACGCTAGGCTGTTAAGTAGTCTTACCGGTGCTTCTTGAGCTGAATGGAGATCGTGAATCGAACTTTTTGAGTTTTGAAAGAAAGGCACCGTGCAACCTCTGGGGGACCGAGTTCGGATATATCGTATATAGCTAGCTAGACTAGACATCGTTTATATGTAACCCTGAATCCTTTCTTCTCGTCATATCCAAAACGGGTCACCCCCCCGAGCCTTTGACTGATTCGACAGTGTATGTTTCTCTTCGCCTCTGCTTTAACCCGGGAAGCGCTCTGTTAACTTAGTGGCTTTGGTTGATTGCATTTGATCTTCATCACCTCCATTTCGATCCAGAGACCTGTTAACTTGTTTGGCAGTGGGCTCTTCCGAACACTTCCGGCAGTCGTGGAGCCTACATCTTCCAAAGAACCACGAATGCAAAATGTGTTCGTGCGAATGTTAGCAAAATTAGGCCCTGATGCACCCACGGCTTTCCCGTAGTGGCCAGTATTGTTAGTGACCATTCACGTAACTCGCGGTTGTAGATTCATCTCCACAAGGCTGTGGTCGAGAGGCCACTTACACCCACGTACGGCGTATCATCGTTATCAAGCCAGGCATGATGGGTCGGGAAGCATCCACTCCGCTGGGGGACCTTTCGCCCTAGTTTTTCAGCGAGCGGCTATCGCATCCATCTTGATACATGCATCCTGGGGCGTACTTGGCATGCCGGCTAAGCCCTGATGATTACTGAACAAGGAAAGCTACAGTATGCCCATGCAAGTTCATTGTCTTACGATGCAGAATGATCACCAGCATGCAGAACCTGGGCGTTGGTATCACCTATGACATATAGACCCGAATTGACCAATCTCGTTTTCCCCCCTCTTCCCGATTGAAGGACCTCGCTACGTAAGAGCAAGAATGAATACTACGGTATCTCTGTCCTTTTGCTGCTCTTTCGGCAGTTATTATCTCGCTAAAGATACATCTTGCAGCTTTATTACTTGCTACCATTCATTTGCCATCTGTAGGTACTAGTTTACCCCTCATTCAATTGATCAACTAGAATTGGGGAGCTTACTGCCTCCCCAATCGCTTTACCCGGGACTCCATTGCCCAAACGCGAGGTAACGGATGTGACCCGGATGTGTCACTATTCCCTAACTTCGTTTGTATGTAGTGGATGCATACCCTTTCTCCGGCAAGAAAAGAAAAGGTGGGGTACTCGGTTCCAAATGTTTTGAGATCTGCATTCATCCAACGCCCGCCCCCCCCCTTTTTCTCATTTATCTGGCAGATGCACCTGCAAACACCATCGGCTGGTCGGCTGGTCTGGACCGCCAAGTTGCCACATACAACCTCGACCTCACCGTACCCGAATATTTCGGCCATCTCCCCTCCTTTTTTCTCATGCTCCCTCTTACCTGGGCGGGATACCCTGATCGCGTATGACATTACGCTTTGTATTTCAATTGCGCCTGCAATTGCATTCCTCATCCTCGTTAACTTATGCGTGGGGGGCGACCTGGCTCGATACCTACGAGACCGAGGCAGGTTTTTACGGGACCGCATTCCCGCCGTAGTGACCTCGTCCAAGTCGGGCTATTTTCGTATTCTTTTGCCTACTTGCCGCAGGCTTAGAGAAATCCTATTGATCACGAGCCTCGCACATTGCATGAGGCGGCGGCGCTTATTTGATGCCCGAAGCTACAGTACAGAGTCAGCAGTACAGTAACAAGGCTGGGCTGGGAATAAGGACCAGGACCAGGACCCTTCGGGGGTTAGTCCAACCCCACCATAACTTGCCCTTCTCATTCACATGAAGAAGTATACACACTTGAATGAAGCCTCTTCACGATCTCCCCCCAAGTCCAAACAAAGACATATACCAATGTACCCTCCTCCACGGAGGCCTCAACTCAACCGCTCAAACCAATCAAAATTTGGTCTGTGTCTCTATATTGCCTGAAGTGGACATTTCTATTTATCGGTACCTAATGCAAGGGCCGGATCCATGGACATATGCTCACAAGACCCTTACGCGGGCCACTCTACTAACTCTCTATGTTAGATTGCATTGCACTAGCACCAGCACCCCGGGCTTGACGGGGTAGTTTTTTATTAGGGACGTTCTTCATCCCGCGCTCTGTGTCGCCAGCTCGAAATTTGGGGAAAGCTCTTGCTCTCTCGTCAGGGCATTGCTGCTCTCCTGGTACAACATACTATACCGACGATAAACGAAGGGCTCGTATACCATGGTCACGTAGTACCTGCCTCAACGGATACTGTCTGGTCAGATCAGTCGTACCAGTTGAGGTGCTCCCCACGTTGCGCCCAGTCGCATAATTGTACCAGCCGTACCATCCCACGGCCCACCCCATACTTTGTTCGCCCTACAGTAGCCGTCAGAGAGGGATAGAGGGAGAGCGCGCTCCGCTTAACTGCCGCAGAACAGCCAAATAGAGCGAGACCATGTGCGTTGCTGATAACGTACCAAGATCTCGTCCAGGTGAGCGCCATTGGACTCGACAACGTTGAGTCCGCACGCGCCTCCTAGCAACAGACCTCCGTAACGACGGGCGTCCTCCGGCGGCTAGAGATTCGCGCTCAACCGGACCTTACCACCTCCGCTAATACACCGCCCTAGCCCTTCGACCATAGAGACTCACCAAGGGTAGTAGCTACAGGAGAATTCGAGGAAGAAACAACATGGCCGACGACAACGTCCAAAATCAAGATGGGGAGCCATCCCAGACCACTGGCCGGGACCAGCAACAGGAACATGTTGCCACCCCAAACACACCGCCGCCGCCGCCGATCCCGTCTACGGACCCAGGTCTCATTAACCAGGCTCGCACCCCGCCCCCTCTCCACGCCGCAGCTCCGACTCCATCGTCCCAAGATCTCTTCAAGATTCCCCCGATCACCGCCCTCAAGCTACTCAGCTCCGGTATCGAGGCCCTCGTGAGCGTCACAGGCGACATCCCGCCCACGCCCCCGCCCGCGAATCCCCTGTTCCCCCACATGAGCGGCATGCAGCGCGAGAAAGCTGACATCGTGAGGAGCCATTCGGAGAAGAGCCTTACGAGGCTACGCGAACAGGCCGAGGCCGCGGAAAAGCAGAAAGCGCAGGAAGGGGGAGGACTGGGGTCTTACTTCGATAACATACAGTCTCCAACAATGCGGCCACCGATCGAATCGCAGCCGTCGGCGGCTTCTTCGTCGTGCTCGTCGAGTGTGCAACAACCGATCGATGGCGTCCGCCTGCGGCATACGTCCACCCCGCCGTCGACTATGTCCTCTTCGGCCGCACTAAAGCCCTACATCATTATCGGCGCCGACTCGCAGCCGCTCAACCTGCAGCACAGCGCCATCACGCGCAAGTTCTTCAGCAAGGCGCCGCCGCCCATCAGCGTCGAGGAGTACCTGCTGCGCATCCACCGGTTCTGCCCCATGAGCACGGCCGTTTACCTGGCGACCTCGTACTACATCTTCCGGCTGGCTGTCGAGGAGCGCGCGATCCCTGTGACGCGCCGCAACTGCCACCGCCTACTGCTGGCCGGCCTGCGCGTCGCCATGAAGGCCCTAGAGGACCTCAGCTACCCGCACAAGAAGCTCGCGCGCGTCGGCGGCGTCAGCGAGGCGGAGCTCGCCCGCCTCGAGATCAGCTTCTGCTTCCTCACGGGCTTCGAGCTCGTCGTCGGAGAGGAGGCCCTGAGGAGGCATTGGGAGGTCCTAAAGAGCGGCGAGGGGTTTCACGGGAGCGCTGCGGCTGGTGCGCATATGCCGCAGCTAGACGGCGTTCCGATTTTGAGGTTCGAAAGCCGGCGGAAGAAGGGTCAGATTGGGGGCCCGGAAGGGGGCGGGACGTAAGATGTTTGGCTGAGGGGTTTGATTTCCTCAACCAATAATTCGCAGTTCTAGTGGATATTTCCACCACCAGTATGAGATCCTTTTGGTAACGGCGCCACCATTACCGTCTGCTGGCTTTTATCGTTGATACCGGGGTTGAGGCTCTTGCAGACCGAGCGCACACGCATACGGAAGCACCGTGAGGCGATACGATGCTGTATTTCTACTATGTATCTATATATACGGACGGATGCCACGGACTAGTTTGTGGAGGGAATGTATTGTACATATTTGCGGACAACGTGCATATATCCCATTTGACTCTTCTTATCGGATGCGATTCCCATGCAGAGCGGGATCTCCACCAAAAGAGAGGATTCTGCTACCCGCAGCAAGTGAAGCCTTATGAGGCCATGGCCGGTTCTTTTCATAGTGGCGTGCGTAAACTTGGTCTAGGTGAGATGGTAATAGTGAGATCGAGGCGCGTGTGTAGGACGGGTAGGTATATGGGGTTGTCGTGATTGTGAGATGTATTTGTGCAGGAATAGGAGGGACATCCTAGCCCCCGCGGTGGAGGAACGGTCTACTTCCGCGCCCGATACAACCTCCAGCGAACGACTCGCTCCGGCACTCGTCCAGACCGACCGACGTTCACAAGCCCACACACCATCGAAGTGCCAGCTGCCCACTCACGTAAATAGAAAAACCGGGCGATAATACAGGAGATGGCATACCTAATCCCTCCGGTCTGGTTAACGAGTCGACGACGCACCGGCTAGCTTAGAGCTGCTCCACACGGCGAGAATGCGGTGAGAACTTGAGTGGGTCGTCACGGAGAGTTGGTCGTAATAGAGGGGGGATACAGGCAGGCAGATAACTGCGAATGGGAGGACGTCCATACAGCTTTTCGGCATGAAAGTAAGCAAGCAGCGCGGAGGGGACCATTCACAGCAGCTCTGTGTCCCAGAATCCGCTAGTGGTGTTGTTGCGTCGGGAGCCGTGTCGATGCGGAGGAGCAACCGCCGATTCCAGCCCGCTTAAAGGGGCCTGAGAGCCTTCATCTCCCGACCCGCGTTCATTGAGTATTGGGTGATGTATGGCGCTCCTCGAGGATACATATATACGGTCTCGGCTGTGTGCGCGGGCGCAGCTTCCTGGCTGTCTCTTGACTTGACGGCCAAGCCTGAATCACCCGGCTTGTCAAGGAGATGCCGCGTACCGGTAGGACAGGGGGATCACCCATCTCGACTTGCGCTGTGTCGTTGAGGGATCGATCCCTAGGGCGAGTTCGGCCGTCTATATGTTTCCAGAGACGGCGGGAAGCCTTGTTTCTCTCGCCGACGAGTACGGGCCCAGCCGCATACATGACTTAGGATCTCTCGGACTATCATCGACGGCCGTTTTACCCTCATTCCACCAATCCTGGTTCCAGCAGACTCGCGCGGCCGCGGAGTCCTCCGGCATATGCATCAAACACAGGGCATGATCTATGCCCATTACGGGAGGCCGAAGATATCGTCTATATGTCGGAATGCAGACGACAGCGAGAGAAATCGACGCTGTCGGGGGTCCAACCTGCTCGGCATGAACTTAGTAACCTAGAAGTATATGGCTCTAGCGGTATCATCTTCCCTGGCAAAGGAAACCCCTCTCTTGCTGCCACAGTTGTGGGCTCACTCGATTCCAGATAGATATTCCTCCAATAGTTGACCTGTATGTATGATCGAATTCATCACGAAGATGATCAAGAGCCAGGGAGTTCGCCTTCCTCTCTGTGTTCTCGGAATACGATCTCCGGCGCCGATTATCCGTGAATACTTCGACGACGATAAAAGCTTTCTGCTGCCTTTTGTCATACTGGCCCTGTGGCAGTCAGATCATCAAACCGGTAATCTTCTTCGAGATCACATAGGTCTCTTATCATATAGGTGCACGGGCGCGCCATGCTTGAAGCAGGATGTACATGGGTACGGTACGTCATTTGGCTGGATAGTAGTATAAGGTATTCAGAGTCTGGGGTGGTGGGTCACTGCATAGAAATTCCAATATCGTTCCAACAACAGTCGCTCGTGTAGGTGCCGAGACCGCGTGGGGGACCACGTGGGTGTCTACCCCAGGCCGTTACCTACTACAGATGAAATGATTATGGATTATTTCTGGGGTACATTAGGATCCATGCAAAACACCATAGGGGCTGCATACCCGTAGGATCTCTGCTCAGAAGAAGGAATTCACCTATGGGTGATGACAACCTTCAACACCTGTCTCTTTTCATATGTTCGCTTTTAGCAGGTTCACTGCTTACCCGTTTCTATGCACCCTTTTTTTGCACTCTGTCTCGCTCCGTTCTCCAAAATGTTACATACCTCTTCGTAGAACAACATGCGGGGCGTGTAGAAGCCTTAGGTGCCGGTCAACCGAAATTGTAATCCGTTGATGTATCAATAACCTCGTCGTCGCTCCACTTCTCGACCCCCACATATGCATGGCACACTTTGGCTCTCCCGAGCCGCACCCCAGGTCCCACACAATTCGTTTCGACCAACCCCTACTATGTATGTGAGGCCGTCAAGGTGGTCGACAAAATAATCGTCATACTATAACGATACGTATCACTACATGTATAGATAGCTATGCCATAACTACGTATTCTGAACAAATAAAAGCCAGATATATAATCCCTGGACTTCGGAAAACATAGCAATACTTTTTCTTCATTTCCACTTGCGTTTCTTAATAAGCGATTTCTATTTGAACCTGGAGTCTTTTAGAAGTACGACAACTCTTTTGCCGACCAACTTGGCCCTGTAGCAATTATACGGCCCTTGTCATAGGCGGGATTACTGGGATCACTCTACCTTCCTTCGACACCAACTCCGTGGCTCCCCCGCGGCTAGCTGCTATTGTGGGGTCCAGAGCATGCCGCCAAGACTCCTGCTGGACAGAACCGAAATGGATTGATGAGATGACAACCTCACCTCCTGTCGTCGCTTGTCTGTATATGTGCGTCACTTCTCTGTATGTGCGCAACGCTGGAGAGGATGATCCGCCTTGGCACTCGTGAGAACACGACCCGAGAATGAGAAGGAGACGAACAATCCACATGCCTGCCGGCTTGGTATGCATTAGGGGGCAGAGTTGAGACGTGTATAAAGACAGACTCGCAATCCAAGCTCGTCCTGTTCTTTCCTCCTATTAGCATTCACCCAATATTCAACATTCCTTCCTCTCTTCCCAGCATCATCTTCACATTCGTTTGTCCCGGTGACATTTATAGCCTGCCTTCCTGCAATCTCCGACGTTCGCCCCTTGCACTTTCCACGGAAGCGAACCAAACAAGACTATTCACAATGAAGATCACCAGTCTCCTCGCCCTGAGCCTTGCCGCTTTCAGCGAGGCTAAGCCCCTCGAGCGCCGCGCCGACGCCAACGAGGCCGCCACGGTCGGCTACGCCACGCTGAACGGCGGCACCAGGGGCGGCGCCGGCGGCAAGTCGACGACCGTCACGAGCCTTAGCGCGCTCAAGGGCTGCGTCAAGCAGAGCGGCCCCGCCATCTGCATCGTCTCGGGCACCATCTCGGGCAACGAGGTCCTGCCCGTCACCAGCGACACGACCATCATCGGCAAGGACTACAAGGCCGTGCTCCGGGGCGTCGGCCTGAAGATCAACGGCAAGAAGAACGGCGCCAAGGTCCGCAACGTCATCGTGCGCAACATCACCATCGACAAGGTCCTCGACTCGACCAAGGGAGATGCCATCGGCATCCAGTACGCGTAAGTATCTGTGCCACCCAAAATCGGGAGTGGGGGTTAAAATCGAGCGTCGGCAGCGAGCAAGCCAGAGAGAAAACTGACATCCGAGTTATTTAGCGAGAACATCTGGGTCGACCACTGCGACCTGCAGGGCGACCGCCGGGCCGACAAGGACAAGTACGACGGCCTCGTCGACATCACGCACGGCACGGACTTCGTGACGGTGAGCAACTCGTTCCTGCACAACCATTGGAAGGCGTCGCTGGTGGGGCACGCGGACAGCAACGGCGCCGAGGACACCAGCCACTTGACGGTGACGTACGCCAACAACTTCTTCCTGGACCTCAACTCGCGCGTGCCGTCGATCCGCTTCGGCACGGCCCACCTGCTCAACAACTATTACGAGAACGTGAGCGACGGCATCAACGCGCGGAAGGGCGCCCGCGTCCTCGCCGAGGGTAACGTCTTCGCCGGCACCAAGAAGGCACTCTACAGCGTCGACGGCGAGGGCGTCGCCGAGGCTAAGGACAACAACTTCGGCAGCGCCGGGAACGAGTGCCCCACCGGCCGCGTCTCCGTGCCCTACAGCTACAACCGCATCAGCTCCTCCCAGGTCAAGAACGCCGTTGTCGGCAAGGCCGGCGCCACCCTCAGGTTCTAAGTTAAGTACGACTAGCTGGCTGGCTCTGCTGCTAACCCCTCAGGGGGTTAGGCTTCGCGAGGTCGAACTCAAACTTCTTCTTTTCTTCGGGTGTATATAGTTTGGGGCTCTTCCACAAGCACGCTTGGAAGCACTGTGTAGATAGGCTTTTTCGAATCAACCTCTTTTCCAGCACCAATGTTCGCATAATGACGGATACGTTGAAGCCGTATGCCGAAATCGCCGCAACTGATTTAGAAAACATCTTTATCTAGGAGCAGACTGTTGGTATCTATTATGTAAAATATTTTTGACTCGATCAACGTGGCACTCTTGATCACCTAGTTGGTGGTTGGCAATTGTGACTGAAGACGACGGACCCCATATATGCAATAGGTGTATATAACACCACTTTTACTCGTCGCTTACCCTTTTGAGCTCCCATTGGATGAAAGCATTTCGGGTTTTCCGAAAACAGCTTTGGCACCAACCACCTAAAAGCTATTTGTAATAATATATGTGGTCTGCCTAATAAAGAAGATCAGTGGTGGCACACATGAAGAGCCCAACAGTACGATACCTGCGAGTTTGCAAATTGACGTATCCCTTGCTCTCGCCTCAGCCAGATATTAGTAAACGGTCGAGCAAGTGATTAGACTAATACATTTTCCTTTATGCGTTTTGACATCCCTGGAACATGAAGCGAAGTCTTCAGCGGAAGTGTACGAAGGAAAGTAATATAAACATAACTAGGTCTGATACAGGCTGGGATGTAGTAACCTGACCTTGACTGAGCAAGTACATAGCCCCGCGTTCAGGACAGCGATGCATGTTATTAGGCATTCTGCCATAGTCCGGGTTGTTGTACAATACTGATGTTTCGCTAGATTCAAAAGGGCCATAGGAACAGAGATAAGTAGTTGTGTAGAGTGATATTCAAACAACGGGATTTACCCCGCAGCCACTTCGTTAACCCGAGATAGGAGGATTCAAACTACCCCACTCGGAGTTCGATGCCGGAACCTTTCAACCCGTCTTAACCCGTCCCGCGCCGCCGCTCTCACGCTATAAACCCGGCTCTATGCCACACACACAGACTTGCCAATTATCAAGTCGCTGTATCGCCAGTCTCAGCGCAGTCGCACGACAGACCAAATCCCAACACTTTCCGTGGTTCTCTTTCCTAGGCTCTCCATTTCACTCAAGAGCTACCTCGCAATCTCGACACCGGACCCTTTGCCGGCAGGGCATCATCACGTTACCGACAAGTCAATTGCTGAGACTCAAGACAGGTAGAATGGCCGATATAGACGTAGAGAATGTCCTTAAGGGAAAGTACCCGGCCAAGGCGCATGCGAAGCGCGTGGCAGAGTACATTCTAACCAAAATCCCGGACGCCACCGGCATCATCTACCTAGAAGGACGAGCCGACGCGCTGCTCGAGGACAGTGACGAGCCTGTTCCCTTCAGGTGAGCAGGCCCCGGAATATCTCTCTGCCATATCCGCGAGGGAGTGTTGGAGTAATGAATTAAGTTGAACTGACCGAGTGAACCCCAGGCAACGACGAGCCTTCTTCTACCTCACAGGCGTCGACGCGGCAAATTGCTACCTAATCTATGATATAGCGAGGGAGCACTCGACACTCTTCATCCCGCCCGTGGACCCGGATTCGGTCGTCTGGTCCGGCCTGCCGCTGTCGCCCGAGGATGCTCTCGCCAAATACGACGTGGACTCGGTGCTCCCCTCGACGGAGCTGAACCCGCAGCTGGCGCGTCTCGGTGGCGAGAAGCCCGACAGTACTGTGTTCGCCATCCCAGACCGCGTGAGCGACGCCGTCACCTTCATCGAGTTTGGGCGCAAGGACTTCGATATCCTGGGCGAGGCCGTCGACGAGTGCCGCGTGATCAAGGACGAGTACGAGATCGCGCTCATCCGGAAGGCTAACATCATCAGCGGCGCGGCACATCGCGCGGTTATGGAGAGCGTGCGAAAGGCGAGCAACGAATACGAGCTCGAGGGTGTCTTCATTGGCGAGTGCCTAAAAAGGGGCGCCAAGAAGCAGGCATACCCCAGCATTGTCGCCGCTGGGCGGGCCGCGGCAACTCTCCATTATGTGCATAATGATAAGGACCTTGCGGGCAAGGAGCTCTTGCTGCTGGATGCGGGTGCAGAGTGGCAGAACTATGCCGCCGATATCGTGAGTCTTCGCCCCGTCGAGGCGGCCTGTCTGGTTTGGTTCGACGGAGACTGGGGAGCCGTGAAAGAAATACGCCGCTGACGAGGACCACTGCAGACGAGAACGTTCCCCATCTCGGGCAAGTTCTCCCAGAAGTCGCGCGCCATCTACGACATCGTGCTCAAGATGCAGACCGACACCATCGCGGAGCTGAGGGACGGGGTCTCCTGGGACGACGTCCACCTCCTCGCGCACAAGGTCGCCATCGACGGGCTGCTGGCCCTGGGCATCCTTAAGGGCGACAGGGAGGAGATCCTGCGCGCGCGCACGAGCGCCGCGTTCCTGCCCCACGGTCTGGGCCACTACCTGGGCCTCGACACCCACGACACTGGCGGCCACCCCAACTACGCCGACGCCGACCCGCTCTTCCGGTATCTGAGGGTTAGGAGGAACCTGCCTGCGGGGAGCGTCATTACAGTCGAGCCCGGTGTAAGTGTACTCCGACATTTCTTTCATTATTCTAATTTTTTTATTTTATTTTATTTTAAAAAA